>LPNX010101052.1:276758-309985 GCA_001517045.1 Pseudotsuga menziesii | reverse complement strand
ATATATATATATATATATTATATTATTGATAAAATAGTCTTCACACCTTCTCATGTATCATAGGGATTCACCCATTTATTATATATATTGGAGGCCTTGAAAATATCTGTTATTGAACTGTTAGCAACAATGACGACCTTGAAAATCTGTAGTTTTCTTGCTTGTTTAATTAATTTCACTATAGATTCATGTTTACGTGGTGAACAGGGGGAAGCTCCTCATAGGCCGTCGACAGATGATGAAATTCGGAGGAGGACCATCCCCTTAATAACACCTTCAGTGTAACTAACACATCCACTAATTTTGTAAAAACCCGTGATAATTGGACTCTCATGAATGTCCCAATCACCACTCTGATTTGTTCAAGTCAAAACTATACATATTTTTAGTGGAGGGTTTCATGCCTATTTTACACTTAATGACTGATATTAGTTACGCTCCAACTTTGTGTTGAGTAATGACAATTCAGCTCTGACGCCAATAATAAAGGATGTGTCATAAGGTATTTGAGCAATATTTCGATATATATATATATATATATATATCAATTGTGTAGCGTTTCTTAGTGAATTTCTCCATAAGTAGTGGGAAATCCCTCTGTGTCATGTGATACTATCTTAACATGGAACCATATTATTTTCACTGTTAATTATGGAGTCAACATCTGTAGTTTTTCTACATTGTTTACCTTTTCCAAGTCTTCAGCGGATACTTCCCCCTCCTGCCACTCCCCCATCCATATTAATACCTAATAGTGTTAAAGGGTGGATATTTAATTTGGATGGTGATATATGATTATCAATTTATGTTTATTAACTACCTATATTAAAGGGTTGAGGAGTGACCAATCTAGGTAAGTGAAAAGTTAGATCTATATTTATTATTGAAATCTAAAGGTGGACCATGTGACTTGGGGTTTAGTGATTACATGATTGTATTTCGGGAATGATTTTATATGTTTTGTATATAAACTTCTTATTAAATATATATCTTTAAGCTCGTTAGTTTACTGAGTGAATTCGGCATGACTTCCAACGAAATTTGTTCCAATTCCATAATTTCCAAATTGTTGAGTCGTTCAATAGCAATTTGGAAGTATTATTACATGAAGAGGTGCATTCTACAGCCCAGTAGGGGAGATATGTGTAACTCTTTTTGTGCTCATCTTAGAGTTGACACATGTCCTTTATAAAAAATAATAATAAATTATTAAAAATAACTTGCCGGCTTAATTAAATTTAAATTATTTAGAATTGTATATATATAAAACAACATAAATTAGATAAACTAAAACCATAAACAAAGGTTTATGGAATTATGAGAAACAAATTCATTTAAATAAACAAATCTAAACATCTGAACTACATCGTGCAAGATCGATTCCAACTAAATGTATTTAAGCGGTTGTAATTAATGAAAAAAATAGATCTATTGGACAAAACAAATCTAATTTATCACTCAACAAATAACAGATCGAATAAAATATACAAACAAAGTAGGTTTTGGGAAATCATTAAACCATATTAACTCTAATGGAAATGACTCTCCATGACCATATCACGTAGCATCCAGAGCGAGCTAGCCCACTGAAAGTTTATTTGCGGCCATGCGGTCGACAAATCCACCTCACAGTTGTCTTCTACATGTTGTACTAGGATGATTTTACCACTTTTACACAATTTAATGTGCAGTTGCAACTAAACACTAATGGTTAGAATTACATACTGATGAGTTGAACTGTTGTTTAATGTTTAAGTATTTGCTAATTGAGTCAGAGATCTAGGGGAAACTGCCAGTCTCATCTATGCACATAACTCCAAATGAGTTAACATCTATTAGATTTTGTTCATTACCCATAAATGATTCACCAATTACCATTTATAAATAAGAGGTACGCTAGCCCAAGGACTGAACCTTAGATATTTGCAGTCTTTCCCACACCGTCGAAGGGTTGCTACTTCAGTTACGAGGATAAAAATGGGGTCATGGAAGGGTCCCCAACTAATTACTCAATGACATGTGTAGAATTAGTTGTCACTCACTGCATGATATGCATCTATTATAGTTTATACCCCTTACCTATTAGAGTGGGAGTGGAGTTCTTGAATATCCCTATTGGAAAACGAGCATGTTTCTTATCATCCCTATTGCTTCTTTCTTCCAACGATCCATTCCACTTACTCTCTCTAGTTTTTATTTTATATCCAACTGGTTCTGGAATACGACATATAACAGTGCCCTCAATTCTATTATTCTTCCAGTTGTTAAAATGACCGTCCTGATGACCTCTCTCATTCAATGGAACTTTTAATTCCTGATGCACTCTCTCTCATGACACAAATTTTTAACAATTCTAATTGAAAGCTTACTTATTTGGGCATGGTGGAATCAAATAGCAGATCTAACCCAAATAGGCTTATAGATGGAAATATCATTCATGTAAATCTCTTAAGTGAAATATATATATATATATATATATATATATATATATATATAATTATTTAAATACAGTGTGGGAACATTTAGATTGATTCACAATTGAGATCTCTACCAAAGAAAAATAAATGATCAATAACCCCTTTTTGGTCGATCCGAGATGGAAAGCAACATTCATCGTTTTTAACTAATTGATTCTCTACCGTGAATAATAGAAGTAAACAACTAATAAACTTGCCCCTTTAACTCATAATGAGAACAAGAAAATGATGAGCCTTGAGGTCGAATAATTTGAACCATGCTCTGATACCATGTGTAGTATCCCTCTTAGCGATGTTGCTAAAAACCCTAAAAAATCTAATAAACTTTAACTATCATTATTCATGCATATCATAAAAATCTAGACCTGAATTTTAATTTAAGAAAGAAATTACTAAAGATCACGATATAGGTACACTAATCAACATATTATTCCATATTCACGTGCAACAACTAGCAAAATTCAAATAAATTTTCAAAATACATGTAAATCGCTAGTCGTTGTCTTTTGAGGATGAGGCCGATGGTTGTTTTGTCATCACTATATTGTTGTTTTTGTCGTTGGATTGTCAATCCCGCTATGTAGCATCCCTCTCAGGGATGCCGCTAAAAACCCTATAAAAAATATAATAAAATTTAATGATCATTATTCATGCATATCATAAAAATCTAGATCTTAATTTTAATTTAAGAAAGAAATTACTAAAGATCATGATATAGGTACACAAATCAACATACTATTCCATATTCATGTGCAACAACTAAAAAGTTCAAATAATTTTTAAATACCTGTAAATCGCTAGTCATTGTCATTTGAGGACGAGGCCAAATATTATTTTTTCATCACTTCGTTGTTGTTATTGTCGCTAGATTGTTAATCGCGCTGAATCCACTGGTTTCCTTCCTACCATACCCTGATGGGTACTCTCCTTCCCATGGGACCCTTGAGCTCGATGGGGCTGACAATACCTTCATTAGAGGAAATTTCAACTCAAAATGGGCCTCCTAAAAAGAATTAATAAAATAATAATTAAAATAATAAAATAATATTTATTAATTTTGGAGGAAGAAAAGAAAAAAACTACTTTTTTGTTTGTATTTTTGACATATATCCCCATGTTTTTACTCAAATTTTGATCGAGAGAGCTCGTTGGATGCGGAATTAAATTCCGCATCCAAAGAGTACCCACTCGACATACTTTTTATGGACTCCGCTACCCCAAAAATAAGAAATACCTGAAAAATGTGTCATCATCACATTTTTTCAGGTATTTCTTGTTTTTGGGGTAGCGGGGTCTGTCAAAAGTATGCTGAGTGGGTACTCGTTGGATGCGTAATTTAATTCCGCATCCAACGAGCTCTCCTAATCGAAATTTGAGTAAAAACACGGGAGATATGTCGAAAATACAAACCAAAAAAGTAGTTTTTTTATGATACCTATCCCCAAATTTATATTAAAAACGTGTTTAAGACCTATCCAGTATTTCAAATTTAAAGCAATTTCATTGGCTAACACATGATGACATGGAATTTGAATCAAAGTTAAAAGGCCCATTTGAGTTGAAATTTCCTCTAATGTCTAGAAATGGAAGTACGATGTCGGACTTCTACTGGGAGCCTCCTAACCTCACTCATGTCGTACTAAACCACACTCTTCCACAATCGCCTCAAAGCCACCCAAAGGGTTTGGGATCTAAACTATGCAAGACTGAAGAAGAAGATGAATATCCCATGTTCTAACTTTCCTTTAGCTTTTATTAACCATTTCGTTAATTCCCATGCATGACTTTCAGTTAACTCTTTAGTTACTTTAATTAATTAATTAATTTAATTTAATTTACGAACCCATTTGTTAGTTATCTTTAGTTCTCTAATTCCTTTCCGATTAGTTAGGGTTTCACTTTAATTCAAGTTCCTTAATTTACTCTATTAACTGATTTCTAAATTTACCTTGATTTCAGTTTATTTGTATTTATTTATTTATCATTTTTAATTTAATTTATCATTTAATTTTATTTAATATTATTATTATTATTTATTAAATTCTTTATGATCAATTTTACTTTCCCTTAATTAAAATATATGTTTTTTACCACCTCATTCTCATCGTGGCCAGAATTATCAAGGTGTTATGCTTCCAGCATGCCCTTCCGATAATTCCCACAGGGGGGAGTTAGTTATGGTGAGTGAGCCAATGTTACCTCAGTTCGCCTACCCTGGGAAGAGCCAAGTGGTTCTTGGGGAATAAGGATGAATCCCTATTGTGCACCCCCCAGTAATAATATTCGTGAGTGACTGAATCACAAACTACCCTCACGATACACACATCTGATGAACTGGAGTTTTCCTCAGTCTATTCAAAGTTCATCGTTGTTAGGTAATAACTCCTGATTCGATATTATTCCATTGATAATGCATACATTTATACATTGCAGGTGGTGGTTGAGATTCCAACCAGCCTATTCATATTCCTACATGACTATTCACATTCCTAATATATTTACACTATGTACATGTTGTATAATCCCGACGGATTATATTCCAACAATCCCCCCCTTAATCCGAAGGGGTGTTAGTAAGTCCGAGCATGTTTCTGAATCTTTCAAACTTTTCTCGTCCAAGCGCTTTGGTGAAGATGTCTGCAACTTGATCATTTGTGGAACAATGTCGAAGATGGACTGTCTTGGCCTCTACATGATGTCGAATCAAATGATACTTTGTGTTGATGTGTTTGGTTCCATCATGGAATCTAGGATTCTTAGCCAGCTTGATTGCAGAAGTATTGTTGATCAAGAATGGAGTGGAGTTATCTTGTTTTTCTTGCAAATATTCAAGTATCTTCCTGAGCCATACTATTTCTTGCATTTCTTTAGCTGCAGCCACATATTCTACTTCTGTTGTTGAATCTTCCAGAACTGACTGTTTGCGTGATCTCCATGAGACAACTACTGATCCAAGACTCATAGTGTATCCAGAAGTTGATATTCCTATCTCCTTATCGCCATCAAAATCTGAGTCTGAGTACCTAATAAGTTTGAAGTCATCTACTTTAGAGTACTTGAGTCCAATGTCTTGAGTCCCCTTAAAGTATCTTAGAACCCTCTTTGCAGCTGACCAGTGTCCTTCACAAGGTTTATGCATGAACCTTGAAAGTATGCCAACAACATAAGAAATATCTAGTCTATTTGTTGTAAGGTAGATAAGATTCCCTACAAGTTGTCGATACTTGGTCGCATCCTCAAATTCTTTTCCTTCGCTTGATGTGAGATTCATTTTCTGTTCCATTGGAGTAGAGATAGGGTTGCATTCTGTCATGCAAAATTTGTTTAGTAGTTCTCCAACATATTTTTTCTGAGATAGGAATATGTACTTAGGATGTTGAGTGAATTCAATTCCTAAGTAATAGTGGAGATGTCCCATATCTGTCATTTCAAAGATCTTTTTCAAATCTTTCTTTATGGATGCTATATAGCTCTCATTGTTCCCTGTCATCAAAAGATCATCTATGTACACCACAAGATACACAACAGATATTCCAACTTTATTTATAAACAGTGTTTAATCATCAAGATCAAAATGTTTGAAATTTAACTTCAAAAGATGCTTGGTTAACTTTTCATACCATGCGCGAGGCGCTTGTTTTAGGCCATACAAGGATTTGACAAGATTGCATACCTTTTGTTCTTTTCCTTTCACAACAAAGCCTTCTGGCTGAGACATGAAGACATTCTCTTTCAAGTCTCCATTCAAGAAAGCAGTCTTCACATCCATTTGATGAAATTTCCACCCTTTCTGAGAAGTTAAAGAGAGTAAGGTACGGATGGTAGCCCATTTTGCTGTAGGACAAAATGTTTCTTCATAGTCAATTCCTTCTTTCTGTGCATAGCCTTTTGCTACAAGCCTCGCTTTGTGCTTGTCAAGTGAGCCATCTGATCTGTATTTGTTCTTATACACCCACTTGCAGCCAATTGGTTTGGTTCCAACTGGAGGGTCAACCAGCTTCCAAGTTCCATTCTTCATGAGTGCATCATACTCATTCTGCATAGCTTCTTTCCACTCAACTCGAGCAGAAGCTTCTTCAAAGGAAGTTGGTTCAAAGTTAGCAGATAAATTAAATTCACAATCAAATGATACATCCATGTCATCACCTGAATTATCTGATCCTCCTCCATCTTCATGTCTTTTCAAACTTCTCATTCCTATCTTTCCAACTTCATCCGGATGGACACTTTCAAGTGTCTTTGTGGCCCATTTAGGAATCTTTCGTGATGGTCATGGTTGATCAGCTGGTGGTGCTTCATCATTGATTGAGAGTCTTTCAATTCTCTCAATCACATCATCTAGTTGAATCTCCTGATCAGGTGAAGTAGCAGGAACTTCTTCATGCAAGGGAGTTGGTGCTTCATATGGAAATTCCAAAGGTTGATCCAGAATAGGAATCCCCCCTTCAAGGTTTGGAATTTCATATTCATTTTTAGAATATGTCTTTGGATGAGGATAAATTTCCAAATGATAAAGCTGTCTCTCAATGGACTGGTCATTTTTATTAGTCTCAATAAAAATGACATCTATGGAAATAACAAATTTCTTGTTTACCTCATCATACAGACGGTATGCCTTGGAGTATTCTTCGTACCCCAGGAAAATGCATTTTCTGCTTCGAGCACCAAGCTTGTTTCTTTGCTCCTTTGGAATCAAGGCATAACAGGTGGAACCAAAAACTCTGAGATTCCTGAATGAAGGGAGATGGCCAAACCACATTTCATGTGGAGTCTTGTTATCAAGAGCATTTGAGGGACTTATGTTTCTCAAATAGGCTGCACATTTCACTGCATCACCCCAAAACATTAGTTTTACATTCTCAAAAAACATCATTGAGTGAACCATATTCATTATGGTTCTATTCATTCTTTTTGCTACACTGTTTTGTTGGGGATTGTAGGGAACGGTAGTCTAATGTGAAATTCCATGTTGGCAAAGATAATCTTCAAAAGAATTTGAAGTGTATTCTTTCCCATTATCAGTACGGAGTGTACCAATTTTTGATTGTGCTTGTTTTTCTATCAATGCATGAAAGTCTTCGAATGTTTGAAATGCTTCTGATTTTGTCTTTAAACAGTAAATCCAGCACATTCTTGAGTAGTCATCAACAAATGTCATAAAATACTTATTCCCATTTGCAGAAGGAGTTGGCATTGGGCCACATAAATCAGAATGCACTAATTCTAATTTCCTACTTGCTCTGAAATTAGATTCATGGAATGGCAGCTTATTATGTTTCCCTAATATACATGCATCACATTTGTTCTTCTCTTTAGGAATGGTGGGCAAACCAAATACACCATTCTTTATCAACAAACGAAGACTGTTATAATTTAGATGACCAAATCTTGCATGCCACAATGAACTAGATGGCAAATTACCTTCTCCATGCTGAGAGAGGTAGGCATAGTTCTGAACTCTTGCAGATGAACCCTTTAGCTTTAGTAGCTTCCCATCTTCGTATCCAGTGATGATGACTTGGTTGTCAGAGGACTTTATTATTTCTATGATTCCATCAAACATGTGGACAGAATGGCCTTGCTGTCAAATCTCCACCAAGGACAGCAGGCTTATCTGCAACTCTGGAAGATAAAGAACATTCTTCAACAAGAAATCAGGGAATCCAGGCATCTTTAGTCGAATGGTGCCCATTCCTTTTGGTTTAATACTTGACTTATCTGCAAAGTACACTATGCCATTTATTATTTCATTAAGTTATTCAAAACAGTATTTTCTAAAATTCATGTGTGATGTTGCACCAGTATCAAGCAGCCAACAATCTTTGTAAGATGAAAGTGAAGTCATTTCATTAATTCCAAGATTACAATGTGCAACAATACAATGAGCAGAATCAGAAGATTTACTAGCATCTTGATTTTTATTATCATCTTTATTCTGGTTATGCTTGTCTTTGATGGAGTCCCACGAAGCCCAACACTGATCTGATGTGTGCCCAGTCTTTCCACAACTCTTGCACTGCAAATCTGATCTTTTGCTGAAGTTGTTTCTGCCCCCTCTACCTCTGAAGTTTCTTCTTCCTCTGCCTCTCTTGCTGCTTTCTCCTTTGGGATGATCTTTGTATTGGTCTTTGGTGTGGTTTTTTGCTTTTTGAGCAAAGCAAAGTGATTCTCTAGAATGCTCGGTTGTCTTTCTACCAAAGGATTTCTCTCTGTCAACTATCTTTTCTACCAGGGTGTCAAATGTCAGTGATTTGAACTTGTCACTAGCTTGCAACGACTCAAGATAGTTGGAGTGAGTAGGATACAAAGATTTTACAAATGCTGCAAGGGGAAGATCTGGTTTCATACCAGAGGCTTGAATCTTGTGCATGATAGCTTTGATTTCAGAGGCAACTAACATGGGATCATTGTCTTTTACTTCTAAACTGAATAGTTTTAACATTAGTTGAATAAATTCCATTTCAGAGTGTGAATCATATAGATCTTTTAATGTTTTTAGTGCTTCAAAATATGATTTTGCAGGAAATATGTGCTAGCTCACCTCTTCACTGACTGTGACAGTGATTACCGCTAAAGCTTTCTTGTATTTTTTTCTCCAAATGGCCTTCTCTTTCTCGGATTCTGGAGGTCTTGGGTCTATTTTTATGGGCTTTCCAGCTTCTGTCTCTATTGTGCTGCCTTCGCAAATGCCGTCCCAAAGGTCATTGTAGATGAAGGCAGTTTTGATCTTCCTCCACCATTCTGGATAAGTGTCTTTGCCAGTGAGAGTGGCACCAACTATAGATGCTATAGATTGCATCTTTTACAATAGTTAGTGCAATTTACAATAATGAACTTAATATGACAAAGAGAAATAGAAAAACAATAACCTTGCAGGTCTACAGTCTCTGCCACCTTCCTCAAGCTTTACAACAAAAATAATTCTGCAGCCCTGTTGTAATAATTCTAGAGTGTTGTTTACAAGTACAATACAAATTCTTTTATGAAAAATTACAATAATACATCTATACAAAATATTTCATCAGACTTGTAGAATACTCAAACAATTGAGTTCGTTGCACTTCTAGTAGTTCACACTCTGCAAACAGTCTTCAGTTTGGTCTTTAGTAGCAATGGTCTTCACATTCAGAGGAAACAACTCATAGCTCCATACAAATGGATACTATACTTCACGCAGAAAACTAGAAATTATGAACATACACAGCAACTATGCTCATACAAGAAGCGGGTCATACAACCTCATTCTTTTAGTCTTCAAAAAAAGGCCCTCATTTAGATTTATATGGAACACACGAGATATAATAGTTAATCACCGCCTAACAGATCAAAGGAGAGAGTGTTTATCCCTAGACAATAGCAACAAAAAATAGAACGTCTACCGCCAAATTATGGCCCGTCTCCACTTCTAAAGAGTCCAATTTTCTAGCCTTACAAGTATAATTTTTTAGACATGTCACCTGAAGTGGATTGATTGTCAATCACAATCATGTCTTATGCACATAAAAAAAACCCGTGCATCAATCTCATAAATAATATTTCAACTAAAAAAAACCAACAATCGACCTCAACTGTCGAAGTTTTCAGACTCATCTAGAGTCCATGCATGCCAATGCATCAAACATCTCATAATTCAATCATTCTATATAGAATACTGATATCACCTTCCATAGTCATCGAATCAACTAGAGTCGTTGCATATCGATGCTTTCTTGCATTTCATGTACCTGATTTTCCTGTCACACTCGGCAGACCATCAGAGTACATGGTACATACCTTTTGTCAAAACATTATACAAATTTAATACTTGATGAAAAATTTAAACGATTTTTCATTCAAAAAAATCATAATATTACTGCATACATAATTTCCCAAATTTTGACATTATTTCAAAATCGTAAGTAGTCGGGTCATTCGTCATAGAACGCCCTCAAAGATTAGTCATAATAATCTCAAAAGTCAAGGTAAAAACAGGGTGTTACAACAGATATTGCATCGCTTAAGTAATCATTTTCAGGAACATCATGGCCTGATGAAAGAGATAATATGTCCACTCCATATTTGATTGCATCATCAAATGCAGCCAATAGGTCTAAATTGTAACATCCATATTCTCAACATGTTTTATATGCTGCAATTCAGGCCATTGGAGCTCCTCCCCGAGCACCTCCAGTTGCTAAACCATTGTAATGTATATTACTTACATATATTCTAGCTACAATAGAAGAAATATGGCTTCCATGACCTATACTAACTCTTATGGATATGTATTTTATGCCACCATTCAAACTTATTGTTTTCAATGTTTCTTGCTTCTCAACCTCTAATCCATTCAAATAATACTTGGCACCAATCAATTTCCTGCAATAGACCATAGACATATAAGTGATTTTTCTTTAATTAGGCAAAAAAAATATTATAATATCAATGGGTTAGACATGATGTAATGTGAACATCAATGGGGCACATTTTACCTGTTACATGTTGAAGTAGGAAATTGATCACCACTTTGGCATACTCCTTTCCAACGTGAAGGTACATAAGACATCAAATCATCGCCAAATCTTAAAGATTCATGCCATATACATTTTCATTGATATCTAATGTTGAGATTCCCAGAGGTGATTTTGACAATAACTAATTCTACTATTAAGCACTACGTCTCCACTTCATATGGCTGTCAACTCAGAAGTTATGATATTGAGCAATACAAACCATACAAAAATTACTTCAACTGTGTAGTTCTGGCTATGCAGTTATTGTAATTATGTGATTATGTTCCCTGCTATTTGTCCACCTAAAATAGAGAAAATATTAATGTTATAATTTTGTTATTGTAAGACATATTATTTCAAGAAACAAGCTTAAAAACGTCTTTAGTCCATCAATTCTTAATGAACTGATCTAAATTTGATGGTCACGACACTGAAATCACTTACTGGCCATAGCTGCTTCCTGGGTATCAGATATTTGAGCTGCAAAACCTATGAATCCATGTCGGTAGATATAAACCATATATAACTTGGCCTTTTCCATGCTATAGATAGAAGAGAGAGTATTAAAGTTTTTTATTGAGTGACCATGACAATATTCCATTCACAATCCATACTAAATACTCCAAAAATTATCATTTCAACAGCTTCGCTCAAATTGAGAAGTCTTTTATTATGTTAACATATCCGAAAGAAGAAATGTTTGTTATACAAAACTTATGTCATGGAAAGAAGCAAGAATCTCATGATTCTTGAATGAGGTTATCTATGGATCATCATGCACTTTACTCCCCATGTATAAAATATAAACCTGTAATATCTAGCACCATGTACAGAATCAAAGAGGAAACAAATTCATAACTAATGTTCATATAAAATAATTAAGCATGCATATTCTAACATCTAATCCCAACACAGTTCTCTACGGTAAGAACTTCATTTGGTCATAGGCTAGCATAGTTTTTATTGAACGTAACATGACAAAGCCATTGATACATATACATATATATGAAAATATTACTAAAAAACCTAACAGTTCTTTTTGTACACTCAGACAATACAGGACAAAAGTATGTATCATAATTTTTTTCAATTAGCTTCCAGGATTCTAGAAGCAGTACAAATGCCCTACAACAAAACTATCACATTGGTCCCTAAGTTACCTAAGAATTAGAGGAATAGGAAATTTGAAACAAGATAAACAAGCAAAAAGTCTGAGTGAGCATGGCTAGTCTTGTATCCTCCATTGTTTCCAGATTCAAAAAGTGGATATTCATGTTATTTAAATATGGAAAAATGAAATAAGAATCTCCAAATGACAATCATGAGACTAGTTTAGTACACCGTGGAATAACTTCATATGCTGAGAAACACGAAGGTGTTTTATCTCTATTTTTGAAAGAAAATTGTTATGAAGCAAACACAATTCATGCCATATATGCTACACTGGGATTTGTTGAGACCTTCTACATAGAGGATGATGTAGTGGTAGAAAAACAAACAATGATATTGGAAGATCCACACGAAGAATGAAACATAACACCTAATAGAGATGCAATAACAAAAATACATATTTTAACTACTGATGAAGCAATATACAATGAAAAAGTTGTGGAACTTGAAAGTAATGGGTTTGAAACTATAAAAGAGCTGGAAACCATACATATTGAGTATATTAACCAACATCAAACAGTATTGTTTTAAGGTTCAAAACAACAACATAAGGAATCATACATTAATCTAGCTAGAATTGCAACAGCCAAAATTGTTGATACCCTCCCAACAATAGACAATGCAAAAATAGTAGACTTGGCAGTAGTGGAAGAACAGGATAAATAATCTAGTAGAGCTCTAGCTAATGTTGCAACAAAAGAGGCCAATTATTTTCTCATTGATACGATCACATGGGACAAGGATGTAGAACATGTAAAGGACAATGGGGAAAGTTCAAAAAATACCAAAACCATAGGTGCATATGATCAACCTTTAAACTCATCTCCAACTCTAGAAGAAAAACATGAAGAACCACAAGAATATACATATATCAATGTACAAACATAAGTTTTAAATACCATTCACACATAGGACAATGCATTAGAAGAATACCTAACTATAGCTTCTGCAACACTGCATAAATTCTCAGACATAACAACTTCTAAAAGAGTAATAGAAGTTTAGATGTTACAACCATTAGTGGATTAGCTGAGGGGGAAGTGGAGGATGTTAAAATAAATAAAGTGGAGAAAGCATAAGAACAAACAAGTGAATATGTTTACATAAATACAATCACACTCACCTATAGCTATGGAAGAACAAGTTGGTTCAGATATGGGACCAACTACCAATGTACTAAATGAGATTGCTGAGAACCTTTCTATTATATTTTTAACATTAAGCTAGCATTATATTAGGATCTTTAACTGAGAGAATAACAAGCACAACAATCAAACACAAGAGACAATGAACACAATGTTTTTCTTCGGGGAAACCATAAATGGAGAAAACTCCGCAACTTCCTCAGAGATAGAATCAACACCAAAAGTAAAACCCAAAATAGTAAGATGATATCTTGATAGCAGTAGCCTCTTTCTTTCTAGCCTCAACAACTTCTTCTCCCTCAGCTATGCTCTACAAGTGAGTGTGAGTGAGTGTGTGATAAATAGAGAGGCTCACTCTCTATTTATACTAATTCCCGACTTGACAATGACTCACTAGGGCCGACTTCACTAGGTGAGTCTAACAACCCTAGGACCACGGAACTACGGGGAATTTAACCCTTGAACAATAGGAGGGTTACCCACATTGAATTGACATGACTTGTTTACATTATAGAAACTCTTGATCAGAACATCGGGGCATGAAATGACTCAATTACATTATGAACACTTCCTGGAATAAACATCGGGGTACAATACATAAGAAATACAAGTGAATACATTCCGAAGTTACAATTACATCAACACTTCCTCTTAACTAGGAAGGTATTCTCTCGACACAATTTATCAGCACAAGTCTTCTTCTTTGTATCATCTTTATCATCATTGAGTACTCGTCATATTC
Source organism: Pseudotsuga menziesii (assembly GCA_001517045.1). Classification (NCBI taxonomy): domain Eukaryota; kingdom Viridiplantae; phylum Streptophyta; class Pinopsida; order Pinales; family Pinaceae; genus Pseudotsuga; species Pseudotsuga menziesii. The sequence goes on along the minus strand of LPNX010101052.1, from coordinate 295,959 downwards.
AAGTCATCTTCATCTTCAAGTCATCTTCATCTAGATATGGATCATCATCATTGGATTTGGATCATCACTTGATTTGGATCATCTCTGGTTCTAGAACATTTCTACTGGATCATTATTACAAGTGCTATCTCTTGATTCTTCTCGTCATAGGAAGTTCTACAGAGCCATACCTTTTTCATGGTGGTTGTAGGCCTAGCCTCCATGTAGGTCTTTTCCAGCACTTATACCTGACCCCAAGTAAGAATGACTCGCCCATCACTTATATCTGATCATGTAAGAACCAATCCTATAATGATATCAGAAAGGCACGCCCAACACTCATATCTGACCATGTGGGAACACATCCCACAACCTTGTCAGAAAGGCCCAACACTCACATCTGACAACCAATGTCAGAAAGGCTCAGCAATTACATTCCACCATGCGAGGAACCAATCCTCCATGTCAAAAGGGATTCGCACTTACATCTAATAATTGTAGGAACCAATCCTATAATCACCTCAGAATGGATCTGCACTTACATCTGATCACTATAGGAACAAATCCTACAATCGCCTCGGAATGGATCTGCACTTACATCTGATCATTGTAGGAACCAATCCTACAATCGTCTCAGAATGGCTCTGCACTTACATCTGATCACTGTAAGAACCAATCCTACAATCACCTCAGAATGGATCTGCACTCACATCTGATAATGTAGGAACCAATATTACAATCACATTAGAATGGCCCTCAGTCCTAGACTGAGCTTTCCTGGTAACTGACCAGGTGCCTCCATTCCAAGAATGGAATTCAATGCTTATATCTGATGATGTAGGAACCAATACTACAATCACATCAAAATGGCTCAACACTCATATTTGACATGGAAGGAACTAATCCTCTCACCATGACAGAATGGCTCAGCCCTTACATCTAACCATGGAAGGAACCAATCCTCTCACCATGTCAGAATGGCTCACGGACTCATCACTTCCCTTTGGAGGGAACCTCGATTTGGAGAACACCAAGATTCTCCCTGAAGTACTCAAACTTCACTCTAGCTAATGGCTTTGTCAACACATCAGTTGTTTGTTCATCCATCGTAACATACTAGAGCTTCATTGCTCCCCTCTGCACCATATCCCTGATATAGTGATAGTTGACCTCGATATGCTTCAACTTGTCATGGAACACCGGGTTCTTCGACAACTTCACACAACTCTGGTTGTCACAATATATATAAGTAGCATCCAACTGGAGATCAAATAAATCAGACAGTGGCTTCCTTATCCATACTACCTCACAGCTAGCTGAACAAGCTGCGACATACTTTTCTTCAGCTGTACTCAGTGCCACACAGGATTGCTTCCTACTAAACCAAGAGATCACACCTGATCCCATACTAAAGCAACACCCTGAAGTGATCTTCCTATTGATGGCACTGCCTACCCAATTTGAATCAACATAACCCTCCAGGTTAATCTTCTGATCTGCCTCATACTTGATCCCATAATCAACTGTACCCCTTAGGTACCTTAGAATATGCTTTGCAGAAATCAAGTGAACATGTCTCGGATTTGTCAGGAAATGGCTCAAGGTGTTCACACCAAAGCAAATATCTGGTCTCATGTTCATCAGGTACATCAAGGACCCAATCATCTGATGATACATCATAGCATCAACCACTTCTGATGAAGCATCACTCAATAGCTTCAGGTTCGATTCCATAGGTGTGGTCATGGCCTTGACGTCCATCATCCCAAACCTCTTCAGGATCTCTACGGCATACTTCCCTTGTCCGAGGGAGATTCCATCCACATTTTTCCACCCCTCCATGCCTAGAAAATAGTGCATGATACCCAATTCCTTCATTTCAAATTCGACAACAAGCTTCCTCTTCATATCAGAAATCAACCCATCCATACCTGTTACAAACATATCATCTACATATAGTAGAAGTATCACTAGGTTTCCATCTTCAATCTTGTAATAAAGGTTGGAATCTACTTTACTTTTGGTAAAGCCCAAACTAGATAGAAAGCTATCAATTTTTCCATACCATGTCCTTGGTGCCTGTTTCAAACCGTACAGGACTTTCTTCAATCTACACACATGAGACTCCCTATCATGTGTCTCAAAACTGAGTGGCTGCTTTACATACACTTCCTCTTCCACTACACCTTTCAAGAAAGCAGTCTTGACATCCATTTGGTGTATCTTCAATTTTATTACTGTGGCTAGAGCAAGCACTGATCTGATGGAAGTGTATCTGGCTACAGGTGCACATGTTTCTTCATAATCTATTCCTTCTTTTTGTGAGAAGCCATGAGCCACAAATCTTGCTTTATATTTCTCTATGCTGCCATCTACATCATGCTTGATCTTGTAGATCCATTTGGAATTTACAACATACTTCCCTTTTGGTCTTGGGACAACATCCCAAACATCATTCTTCATGATCGATTGATACTCCTCTATCATAGCATCCTTCCATTATTTCTGTTATGTCGCTTCTTCATAGTTGGAAGGTTCTTTATTGATAAAGTCACATAATAAAGCTACATACCCAGAGCAGGACCTGGTCCTCTTTCTTTCTCTGTGATTCTCTTTTGGATCCCCATATCTTTCTGTACCTTGGATAGATTCTCATACAAAAGAAGATTTCCTCTTGTGAGGATTCTTCTCTTTAGGTGGATCTATAGGTTCTTGAGGTTCTTCAAATTCTCGATCTCCTTCTTGAGTTTCTTCGTTCATGGTTGTGTCATGAATTCTGGGTGCTTCTGATTCTTCAGGATCTTCAGCAGGTCTCTTTCTGGATTTGTTGTAAGCTAAGTATTCATCAAATGTTACATTCCTGCTGATGTCGATCTTCTTGAATCCTGGGAAGTATATTCTATAAGCCTTTGAGCTTTCAGAGTATCCCACAAATATACCCTTCTTCCCTTAAGGATCTAACTTTGTCCTCTTTTCTTTCAGAATGTGTATGTACAATGGACAGCTGGATATTTTGAGATGGCTGACTTCTGGTTTCTTGGCGGAAAAGACTTCTTCAGGTGTCTTGTTCTCGAGTACTCTATGTGGAGTACAGTTCTGTACATACACTACTGTTCTGGAAGCTTCTACCCATAGATGCATGGGAAGATCTTGATCATGAAGCATTTCTCTTGCAGCTTGCATGATAGTTCTATTATTCATTTCTGCAACCCCATTCCGTTGTGGATTATATGGAGTGGATAACTCCCTGTTAATCCCTGAATCTTTGCATAACTCTTTGAATTCATTTGATGTGAATTCTTCGCCATTATCTGATCAAAAGGTCTTGATCTTCTTTTCTGTGTGGTTCTTGATCAAGGCTTTGAATTCCTTGAACTTGCTGAAAACTTCATCTTTGTTCTTCATAAAGTATATCCATGTCTTCCTAGAATAATCATCAATAAAAGAAACATAGTATACATACCCTCTTAAAGGACTGGATGACATTGGACCGCATACATCGGAGTGAATGATTTCCGAGATTCCTTTTTCTTTGCTTTCGCTACTTGGAAATGTCTTATTTGTGTTCTTTCCTTTCGCACATCCTTTGCAAACTCCTTCATGTTTTGCTTGAATTTATGGAAGACCTTCAACAACTTTGCTTGCAAGAGGTAGTGCTATGTATTGTACATGTGCAAGCCTTCTATGCCAAAGTTCATTTGGCTCTACTATATCATGGACCAAGGCTTTCTATGGATGGCCCTTCAATTTGTATAATCCTCCTTCTTGTTCTCAAATTACCATTGCATTGTCAGTAGTCTTTCCTCTTGGCCACATGAGGACTTGGCCATCTACAAATGCAACGCTCATGCCTTTTGCATCTAGTGCCGATATGGAGAGAAGATTCTTCTTTAGTCTTGGTACAAACAAGCCATCCTTCATTTTCATAGACTTTCCAGAGTCTAGCTTGTAGGAGGATTCACCACTACCTTTTATGGGATATTGGTAGTCATCCCCAAGTTTCACCTTATGGGGTGAATTATGTTCAGATAGTTTCTCAAAAGATTCCTTGAATCCCGTCATGTGTTTAGAAGCCCCGCTGTCAATAAGACAATAGTTGCTTCCATGAGTGATAGTTCCCATGAGAGCAGAGATCAAAACATATTCTTCATCACTTGAAGAGTCTTCACTTTCTTTTTTTACTCTCTTTTTGGGAGGATAATCATCCTCAACAGTGTGAGCATGATGTATTCTTTTGGATTTCTTCTTCTTCTTGGATCCACTCTTATTCTTGGGACAACTTCTAGCAAAGTGTCCTCTTTTATCACATGTATAACACCTGAGTTTGGATATATCCCTTCTTACAAAATTATTTTTCTGATGAGAATGCTTACCTTGGTGATGATGATTTTCCCTTCTTCCTTTCTTGGAGTGTAATATGAGAGCTTGATCTTCACTTCCCATATTTTCTTATCAAGCTTCTATTTGATCTTCTTCTTGTGAACACTCTTCCCACAATCTACTGAGCTTGATTTGCTTCTTCCTAGCACAGATTCCTAGGATGAAAGAATCCCATGACCTAGGGAGACCATTCAAGGTTGTCATCACAATTTTTGTATTCTCCACTACTTCATCCACTGCTTCGATTTTTTCTTTGATCTGGGTGACCCTTGTGAAGTGTGATTGGATGGTTCTTCATTTTGGATCTTTACATTCTTCAACTGTTTCCTTAGAGTCATCTTCCGTTTTATGTTCTTCCCTTCAAAAATTTTGGTTAGGGCATAGCTTTAGGTGTCTTGAGGGAGGACACCTGTGGTATGAGGTGATCCTTGATTGAATCAGAAATAATCCTCTTTGCCATAACCAACTTCTTCTTATGTAAGGCCTTAGCCTCATCTTCCTCTGGAACTGGGACCTCCTCATTGATGTAGGAGTCCAACTCATTTTCTTCCAGGAAAAGGGAAATCCTATATTTCTAGGCTCGGACGTTATCAGCTCCCTCAATATTTTCATCAAGCTTGGTATGATGAGACATATTAACTGAGAACCTCAAGTGGAAATACAAAATATTTAGATCTTTCTAGGTCAAGATGTCGGATCTGGAATTGGAGCTGAATTTCTGCAGTGCTGGTTCAGGAGCAGATTAGGGTTTGACTTTCTTGGAGTTTTGTCCAAACCAAATGCTTTGATCTTGATCTCTAAACTTTGATTTTTAGGAGTATATCCATCTAGTCTTGGGCTCACTCAAAAATTCCACTTCTGTGGAAAGCCCTAATTTTCGGCAGCAGTGTCGGGTCCAAAACTAAAAAAGCTCAGAATCAGATTCTGTTTCGACAGAAAGATGTGCCCTTGGGACGAGAGTCATCCTAGTCTTCTTTTTCTGAAAATATGTGTAGAGAGATCCAAAAAGTAGGAAGCCCTAGTTCCCGTAGCTACATAGTGTCTTCTTCTTAGGTTAGCTTTGACACCATGTTAGATTTTTAACATTAAGCTAGCATTATATTAGGATCTTGAACTGATAGAATAACAAGCATAACAACCAAACACAAGAGACAATGAACACAGTGTTTTTCCTTGGGGAAACCATAAATGGAGAAAACCCCACAACTTCCTCAGAGATAGAATCAACACCAAAAGTAAAACCCAAAATAGTAAGATAGTCTCTCGACATAGTAGACTCTTTCTTTATAGCCCCAACAACTTCTTCTCCCTCAGCTATGCTCTACAACTGAGTGTGTGATAAATAGTGAGGATCACTTTCTATTTATACTAATTCCTGACTTGACAATGACTCACTACGGCTGACTTCACTAGGTTAGTCTAACAACCCTAGGGCCCAGGAACTGCGGGGACTTTAACCCTTGAACAATAGGAGGGTTACCTACATTGACTTGAAATGACTTGTTTACATTATAGAAACTCCTGATTGGAACATCGGGGCATGACATGCTCAATTACATTACAAACACTTCCTGGAATAAACATCGGGGTACAATACATACGAAATACAAGTGAATACATTTAAAAGTTACAATTACATTAACACTTTCCATCCTGGATGAGACTAATACGTTAGTACAAAAAAAATACCATCAGAAAGGGATAGCTTTTAAGTTTTATTAAACAAAAAATACACTTCAATATATCACATGGACACATACAAAGGAAAGGATATGTATTAGACTCTTAAGATAATACAAGATTGAACATATCATACAATCCTTTCCTCTCCAGGATTAAGTGAAAAAGAAAAAACCAAAATAAAACCACAACAACATTGCTTGTGCAAAGTTATATAATACTGAAAGAAAAATTATTTAATTGGATACAACGAAAATAGATACAGTAAATAAGTCCAAAAAGAGAACTTAGAATATTTCTACAAATTCTAGATATCCCACATATATCCCAACTATAGTAGTAAAAAAAAAACTTTTTGTCTAATGTTTCAGTAAAATCACATACCACTGTAGAACTAAGTCTAACAACCTGACGTGAGACTCGTAGATGAAAAGGACCATAATCCACTAAACTTAGACGGAGATTTTAAAACCTTTCATGGCCTGGTCTCTAGAATTTTCTTCAATATTGACATTTGAGTTTCCTTCAATATTCTCTTGCTCACCTGAGACTGAAATGTTAATTTTAGCAGCATGTTGTCCAACAAAGGATCCCTCAGTTCCCTTTGAGCCCCAAAAATAAAAAGTATAAGAATTTCACCACAAGAATATCATCATGCCTATCAATGGTGTCTTGAATAATATCCACTTGATCCTTCTGGACCCAAATAATGTCTCCTGCATCATATAAACAGATATCTAAACTAGTAACTTGAATAGATATTTGATGTATGGATTGTTCCACATTGTACAAAAACATGTCTAGCATAGAGATATGGGAAATGAGATAGCGCATACCAGCAACTAAGCCATAAATCTAAGATTTCATACAATGAAGATTCCTCTGGATATCCCTAACATCCACTTAATTTTAACTTATCCCAAGAAAAAGATATTGGGATTTGGCCTCCATATAAAAATATAGAATCATTATGCCCCAATAAAATCCAACAAAGGGATCAGATTCCCAAAGAAAAATTCAACTTCAACTTCAAGTTTATAAACCCTATTTAGACTGATACTTTCAAATTTAGAATTTTGACAAGAAAAAAACATGATTGGAAATTGGAATCGAAAAATTATCAACAAACTAGCTAACGCGAATTTAAAATTCAAGAAAAACTTAAATTTGATTCTTGAATGATAGATGCATAAAGATAGTGTTAACTGCACATTATCAGGTTATATGAAAACTTTAACTAACCTCTGTGAAGACTTCAAACCATAGTCCGAAATGAACTTTGAAGAAACATAGAGACAACCACTATTAGAAACCAAGCTTCATGCAAATCGCCAAATAGGAAAGATATGATGATTCTCCGTGGGTTTCTATTGACTCTTGTCGCATTATATAGGGAAAAAATTGTTGCACAATTCCATGTTTTACTCATATATGGACCAATTCATAGTTAAAAAACCTTTACCCAAAACAAATTTGGGGTTAAACCACTATAGGGTCAATATATTAGTAACAAACAAGATGTATTACCCACCATTATTGGAAAATTAGGACAATTTCAAAATTTCCTTGCTTTCTTACCAAACAAAACTAGGTGATTTCAATATTTCCTTCCCTTCCTACCGAAAATGTTGGGCGAACTCCCTGATTTCAACCATATTTGACACGGAGACATTTCAACCATATTTGACAGGGAGACATTCTATTTTACCCATTCATGGTCCTTCGTGGCATTGGAAATCCAAATTCCCATTGATATGGGTTAAATAAATTTAGGGCTAATGTATTTAATTAAAAAAAACACATTTCATATTAAAAATTTTCCCCTTATATATATTTGAGACCCCTCTAATTTCTCCCTTGGGATATATTTCACCCCTAAAATCATCTCTGACTGCGATGAAAGGAACCACGATAGAAGAGGAGAAGAGAAATTGAAAAGGACAGTTCGGTTCATCGTGGGTATGGAGTTAGTTAGAATAAAGCACGCTTTTGGTAATAAATATTAATTGTATTTTTGAGATGATACTGCCTATTGTTAGTTGTAACTGGATGTAAGAGAGTAGAAATGACAGCTTGTCATAAAAGAGTCGGTTGATTAAGATAGGTAGAAGCTTATAAAAGGAAAAACCCAACTTGTGTGTGGGATTGATTGTTGGTTGTTTTGTTATCTAAGAAATCATCTTGTTGGTTGTTATATTGGTTAAGATATTGTATAGGTAGAGAAGGGAATAAGAGAGTTTTTTAGGTAGAGGATCGATCCAGGTTGTGTGCAGATTGACAAAGCAGTGAAGGAGAGAAGAAATACATAGCCCCAAAACCAAAGAGAATTAGAGGATAGAAGTTTGTATGAGTTGTAATGAATATCTAGAGAAGAGTCTACAAGCTGAGTGTGCAGACAAAAGATGCTAACATATATCTCATTCCAAATGATTAAGAGCTCATTTGTGGTTTTTCTTCGATGGGTTTCCACGTTAACCTTTGTCTCTATGTGTATTTGATTGATATGTTTATGTCGAATCCATGCATCTTGTGAATAAGTAGATATGTATATGTCACACCGCATCTCTTTATGAATAATCCTATGTGTATGTGTGCGCGTGTGTGTGTGTGTGTCTCACCACTTATTGAATGAATCTATGAGAAGGATTTTATGTTTAATACTGCAATATGTGTCGACCGATAAAGAGATTGCTATCTTGAATGAATAAACAAGGAATAATAATTATAATCCTTTCCTTTGTTCGAGAAATTTGATAAATTACTGCATGCATAGAGATCCCCACATAAATGCAGAAACTTGGTTCTAGCAATTCCCAATATAATATCTTGGGTGAGACTGCATATGCATCACAGGTGTTGCTGACGGGGTCCTACTCTGTTGGGCGGATATATTGGGTCTTTGTTATCGACTAAGGATTTTAACCTGGGTCGATGGGAAGAAATCCAACAGATGGTTATGTTGTTAGGATCATGAATCATTTTTGCGAGGATATGTTTTGGCACCCGACGAAGTCGAAAATTCAAGATTGGGTGGGTTTGAATGCACTAGAGTTTGCATGGGAAGAAAGTGAAGGATCTTGGTTGAACCCAGCCGAGTGGTTGGAGTGATACCTCTGTACATATATTTAGGAGAATTTATTTTGTGAATTTCATGTTTTGTTGCATGAGTGGTTATTGAGACTATAAACCCATTGGAGAAACTTTCAAGAGGGAGAATCGATAGAGTGGATCCATCAGCTCATTTGGTTGCTGAAAATTATTAGAAACCTTATATCTATAGATGTCGATTTCTGGGTTGACAATATTTTGGAAGGATACATCACTGATATTGCAGTGGACATAATAAAATTGTATAGTGAGATGAAAATAAAACTTTCCCAAGGACCTAGAGGACAATACTTAACATATTTAAAGATTTGGATCAATATGCTCATATGTCAGAAAGGGATATTTAGAATGGAGTTCGATGAATAAAGGTTTGTGTTTAGAGACTTGGGATATGTCACAAGAAAAGTGTGATAAAATTGGAGCAGAGTAAGCTGATATGTTTCTTGGTGATGGTGAGGTTGAGCTAGAAGGTGGACGTCTAAGAAGTGGAAGAATTTTTGATGGGAAAGAGAAGAACTTTGACCAGAAGAGGAGGGTGCGATACAACTGGAGGAGAGGAATAGACATTGTCCTCTCACTTTGATGAAGGTTCTTGTGATGAGGAAGAGGAATACCAACCCATATATGGAAAAGAAGAAGAATAAGAAGCTCCATATCCAGAGTATGGATATGACATACCCACGACCTCGCATACATGTATGGAGGTAAGATCTAGAAACTTGTTGCCAAGTAGCCAAACCTTTAATACAATAGTACCAAGAGAAAATATAATGGTTGGGAATGATATAAAGTTGAAAATATATAATGGAAATGTGTTGGAAAACCTTGAGCAACATTGGATTCTATGGAAATCCATGCAGACCATGCGCCGGGTCCAATATGAAGCCATCAAGAAGGCTCAAATGATCACAACCATTAGGGGTTGTGCATTGGTTTGGTACATGAAATTCTCTGTGGTGCCAATCGGAATCCCATAGAAAAAATTAGACGAAATCCAAGCAAGAGCAATAGACAAGTTCAAAAATCCCAAATCTAAGTCGCAGTGTATTACAGAGATAAAAGAAACGAAGCAATTGCCTATGGAGTATGTTTGGGACTTCGACCAAAGATTCAAGATGCTGATGCACAAAGTAACTTTCTAGATGTTGGATGTTCAACACAAATAATGGTTTATTGCAATGTTGTTTCCCCACATCCATATCCCTTTGATGTAGCAAAAGATTATATTCCAAATCAAGGTTTTGGAATCAGATATGAAGTTGGAATCCTCCCCTGTTGGAGAGTGCAGGAATGATGCAAATCTAGTTGTAACTATCCAACCTTACATTACAACTTCAATATATTAAGAGAGGGGAGGAAGTACAAGAATAAATCTGGTGTACCAGATGTAAAACAGAGGGACACCATAAATACAACTACCCAACAGATATGAATTATGTCATATCAAGAGAACCAAGTCCGATAAATACACCAAGAATGCGTTGGTGTAGAATTTTCCAACTAGAGGCCACCAGTCAAAAGAATATTTATACTTACAGAAGATTGTAAGTGCATCGGATAGTTTATACTGTAAGGTTTGTCAATGAGTAGGCCATGATGAGAAATATTGTAGTGGATATCAGCAAGCTAAGACTCAATATTCATAGGCTCAGTATCCTCAGGACCAATATCCATAGAATTAGTACCCGTAACAACAATACCCTCAATACAGGGGGGTATTTTAGAGGTTGAGGACAAGGAGGAGGATTTGGTCGCAGAAGAGGCCAAATTATATGTTATACTCATGGGCATCCTGGACACTTTCCTAGGGACTGCATGGGTCCTACTACGACATGTTCGTAATGCAAATATTTTGATGATAGTATCGAGGAATTTCCTCAGTTGATTGTGAGATGGAAGAATAAGATTATGGAAACATAGAATCCACTGCAGAATACCAATCTAAACCCCTGTTAGAATATCCATAAGGTATATGTTGAACCAAGGGAACCACATATTATTGTTGAGACAAGAGGAGGTACTACAATTGGGGAATGTCAAGAAGCACTGTATGGAAAACTAAATGTGTGACTAGTAGAACAAAAGAAAGCACCATTCGACGTACAAAAAGAGAAGGAAGTATTCTTGGATGCGAAACAATAATTCATCAACATAAATCAAACGTCGACTTCTGCTGCAACACCACGTGGAGGACTAATATTGGGAATGTCTGAAATATTTAACCAGTTGTTATGAAACCAACCAATCGGAAAGGTTAGTAAATTAAAAGAATTATTCAAAATTTTCTTAGCACTAATACAAGATAATGATGATGTCGGAGAATTGACATCTTGAATAGAAGAACCTAAACAAGAGGTGTGATTAGAAAAAAGGTTTAATCATGTGGGAAAAAGGTTGAAGACTGGTCACGAACTAAGAATCGCTGCACAAATAGGAGATTATGACATGGACTATATTATTCTGGACTTGGGATCTGATGTCAACTTTCTAAATAGACAAACATGGGAGAGTATGTGTACACTGAGACTCATATGGAAGGTGCATCCATGGAGCTGGGTTACACTTTTTGGCAAGGCGCTTTCGGAAAAAACACAAAAATTACCTCGATCAAGCAATTTTTAAACCCTCGATCGAGGTCATAACACCTTGATCGAGGGTTTAACAAAACCTCGATATAGGTTTTAAGAATACCTTGATTTAGGTTTTAAGACCTTGATCTAGTTTTTAAAGAAACCTCAATCTAGGTTTTAAAAAAACCTCGATCTAGGTTTTAAGACCTCAATCTAGGTTTAAAAAAAACTTCGATCGAGGTTTTAAGGCCACGATCGAGGTATTTGTGCAAAAAAATTATAAAAAGAGATTTAAACAGTAGCTTGATCGAGGGTTTAATAAAACCTCAATCGAGCTTATTTAAAAACGTTGATCGAGGGCCCAAAAAACAGAGAATTAGCCCTCTTACAGGAAAATCAATGTTTCTCTATGTCTTCTAGGGGTGTAAACCCTGCCATTCATGGCACATAACTGAGTGGATTTCATACCGATAGATTCATCACCGAATCCTCTATCCATTGAGGTATCATGCATGCATTTTGGAATTCATATGGTTTTTTTTAAATTAGTTCTAACACTTACACATAGAAAACCTCACAACAACTTTGAAGCAACTCAAAGAAAAATACATAGGGTAAAAAATACACATCCAAAAATTTCTTAAAAATGCATATCCCACACATCGACGCGTTCTCTTGAAAAGGGTATCTCTGGTTTTTCAATTTTTGAAAACAGTGAAAAAAAAGCTAGGACAGACACACATGTGTATAAAATGATGTTGAAATCAGATGTGGTCACTTTCGAAAAAAATAAATAATTGTATATTGTGAAATAAATTAACAAAAAAATATGTAGACCATAGTGCATTTTGTGTAGATGTGTTACCCACCTTCATGGAATCACCCTTGGTCTCCTATCCATCTTTGATTAGCAAATCTATAGAAATTTCTACCTTTCGATCAACTAAATCGGGTGCATGTTGATATAGAAGGACTTAAAACTTATGCTGACTTCTAGGTGATTTAATATTATGGATAATACAAATCGATATCCCTCACTTATTGGGATCGACTGGGATATTGATAATTAGACTATTATCAATTTCAAGAAAAGAATCTTAACATTTGAACATTCAGAGCTACGAGTGGTTGCACCAATTGATCCGCTGGAAGGACAGAGATATCTCAAGCCAGTGAATAGTGAAGGACAAGGAAATTATCTGGAATATATATATAATATTACTTATACAATGGATAATTATTTAAATCCAATGGTTGAAGGAAAGTTCAGTTGGTGTAGCATTAGTTCCTGTACATCATATTTTGGAGAATCTTTGGAAAACTAGCAGAACTAATTGCATGAAGTGTTGATGATAATATGCGTAAAAATTACACGATTTGTGTGATGGGTAGGCAGAAAGGTAAGTGATATACCCACATATGAAAGTTTACCTAAATTGACATATTTTCTAACATAAATTGAAGAAAAAGTCACAGAACACCAGCACCTGTCCACCTTGGACTTTGCACTGAGAGCTACGCCTGCCAGATGGTGTGGCACACATAAAAATATATATCTCAAAATGGCCTCAATTCTAGAGATTGATGGAGATAAGATTTGGAAAGGAGATCAGCTATAATGGTTATAAGTACATAAGATTGACTAATCCTGTCGAGCACGTTGAATATTTTCCTATGACATGGGAAGCATGTCAATGACAGGAATGGGTACATCAATTTATACACACTCTAGACATAATACCAATGAATTGGTACACGTTGGTTGAGGTGCAACATGGAATAGTTGAATGGGATGAACTAGATTCTATCTTCACACACACATTTAAGTTTGTTGATGATCATTATTTGATTGATGCTGCTTTGCAAGTGATTAAGAAAAATATATTTAAAGATATCCCTATGTTGTTTTCAAAATTTAATCAAAACAACATGACAATCCAACACTGGATGGAGTGCTATAATGTGATGAGAAAACCTGATGATGAAAACCAATTCGACATAAAAATTCCAGATTCTGAAGGTATTCGTGAGGTGGAAGGATCTGGTATTTCTAGTGACTAGTTTTTGAACACGTTGAAATTCAAGAAAGTAAATATTGGATATATAGAGAATCCAAAGTTTGCCAATATCGCATATTATTGGGATGATGAAACTGTTGGGAATATCATGGACCTACTACATGAATTTCAGGATATGTTCCCTACAATTTTTTTCAAAGATGAAGGGGATTTTCAGATACCTTGGAGAGAGGAAGATACCATTAAATGCTAACGCAAAACCAGTGAAGCAACAACCGTACCAGTTGAATCTGTGGTATAAAGAAAAAGTTAAGATAGAGTTGGATTGAATGCTCAATACGGGTATCATAGAACTGGTTGAAGAATCTAAGTGGATTAGTCGAATAATAGTGCAAGATAAGAATACTACCAACAAAGTGCCTATTTGCATCGAATTAAAAAAGTTGAATGATTCTTTCTTACATGACCAATTTTTGACTCTGTTTACAGATGTGGTATTAGAAAGTGTTGGCAGACAATAATTTGATTCTTTCACTTATGGGTTTGTTGGCTACCACCAAGTTAGAATCGTGAAGGAATATCGACACAAGATGACCTTTGTGACGGAGTGGGCGTGATTCCAGTATACGTTAATTCCCTTTGGAATCAAGAATTATCCTGCTATATTTTCCAGGACAGTAGTGGTTGTTATCAAAGAATTTATTCATAAATTTCTTAAGGTCTACTTTGATGAATGGGCAGTGTTTGGGCTCATAAAATATCATGTTGAGAGCCTTAGAATGATGCTCGAACGGTGTCGACAATATCATATTTCTCTGAATCTAAGGAAATGTATCTTTTATGCCCTGTTTGGAATTTTGTTGGGCCATGTGGTTTGTCGCGATGGAATCCTGGTCAAACTTGCTAAAATTGAAATCATTGTTGACCTACCACCCCCTACGACAATGAAGCAACTAAAAATGACATTGGGAAATACAAGATACTATCGGAAATTTATCAAAGGATATGCAGAGGTGACTACTCTGATGTAAAAATTGTTAGAAAAGGATGCTTAGTTTTAGTGGATGAAAAATGCCATGAAATTCTGGATCTCCTGAAGAATAAAATGCTTGCAACATACATATTATTTTTTTTCAGAATAGAAAAAGGAATTTCACGTACATGTCAATGTGTCGTCTGTCGCACTCGACATTGTACTCGCACATCTTGGTGAAGGATCGATTGATCATCCTATTTCCTTCGCTAGCAGGAAATTATCAACAACCGAGAATAATTACAGTATGATTGAAAGAGAAGGCTTAGCTATGGTGTATACACTTAAAACATTTAGACACTATTTGTTAGGTGGACATTTCAAGATATTCACAGACCATTCATCATTGAAATGCCTATTGAACAAGCCAATGTTGGGGGGGAATATTTGTCGGTGGCTTCTCTTTTTCTAGAAATTTGACTTCGAAGTTATTGTTAAGTCGGTCGACTATACTCAATACCAGACCACCTATTGAGGCTTGAAAGTGGAGAAAAACATTTGAATCTTGACAATAGTCTTCCTGATGCATAATTATTTGTGATAATGATGTTTGATGATCATTACAAAGATATTATACATTTCTTGAGTACGAGATATGCACCAGAAGTATTTAGTACTGTGCAAAAAAAAATTTAGTGGTGTGAGCTTCATATTTCCAATTGATACCTAAACAACTATATAAAATGGGACCGTATGAAATTATTCATCGTTGTGTATTGGAACACAATCGATCAATGATATTGAATGAAGTGCATGCTACTTTCACAGGAGGCCATTATTCTAGAAAAGATATAGTGTGGAAGATATTGCAAGTAGGATTGTGGTGGACCACTTTGCATGAGGATGCTAGAGAATATTGTTGCAACTATGATATCTATCAGAGAATAGGAAAGTTGTCTCGACGAGATGAAATGCCAGTGGTACCTTAGATAACTTTGCAAGAATTTGAAAAATGGGTTGTTTATTTTGTTGGACCTATTAATCAACTAGGGAAGCGAATAGGTGAAAGATACATTATTACTATGACAAATTACCTAACTCAATGGGATGAAGCAATGTTAGTAAAGGATTGTACTGTTGTGATTGCTGCCTATTTTTTTTTTCAAAAATGTTGTGAATATATTCAGATTCCCAAATATTTTGATAAGTGATCGAACACACACTTTGTCAATAAGTTTATCGAAGAATTGACTGAAGAATTCTAGATCCAACACAGGAAGATGACACCATATCACCCACAAGAGAATGGTGTTGTTGAGGCATTCAATAAGATCCTTGAGGATGCATTAACATAGATTTGCAACATTCAAAGCGATGATCGAGACCATAAAATTTATGCGATACTTTGGACATATCGAATGACCTACAAGAAGTTGATAGACCAAATTCCATTCCAACTAGTGTGTGCACAAGAGGTTGTTATCCCAGTATAAGGAGTGTTGCAATTACTAAAATTATTGATGTTGGTGCTACCAAAGAAATATTGTCGCAACTTGTGCAGTTGGAGGAAGAACATTTTTCCACAGGTTATCACCAAAATGTTGAGAAGGAATGCCATAAAGTATGGCATGAACATCGCATCAAGAATATGAATTTTTAGGTAGGAGGACTTGTCCTTCTGTATGATAGTAAATTTTTTAAGCACCTTGGAGAGTTGAAAAAAAATGCCTAGGGCCATATTTTGTCATTCAAATCATTGACAGAGGCGTAGTGCAACTGCAAAAGTTAGATGAAACACCTTTCAAAGGATTGGTGAATGGAAGTCAGCGAAAGCCTTACTAGGATGGTCGAGACTTGGTCGACTGAAATATGTGTGTGTGTGTGTGTGTGTGTGTGTGTGTGTTTATGTATTTATGTATAGAAAAGAGAAAATAAAAAATCCAAAAAGATACAGAATTGTAAGTGTTATTTCTGTAACAAATAGGGGTATTTGGTCGTAGACTTCCTATCTATCGCAAGATAATAAAAAAAGTGTCGACCAAGTATCTACCTATTAAAGATGAAAAATGGTAGCGAAGACTCTTCGTATATCACAAGGAAAGAAATGTGTCATTGATAAAATCCCGGTCATAATAGGAAAATTGTTATCGCATGATGGAATTTAGTCACAAAAAAACAACTCGATGTAGTTAATTTGAGGACGCGGTAGATTTTAGCAGCGTAATTTTTTGTCACTTATGTCATTAATGCATAATAACTACCATTGAACTGATATGCGCAATGACAATTTGATGGGTGGTTTCCCTATCATGATTCGAGCGATTAATCCATGTGCGGAAATCGCTACCACCTTTCCATTTATTTCCCACTCGTGTGAAGGAAAGACTAATTGAAAGGGTGAATGTATGTCATCTTTGCGCTAAAGTTTTGTTCATTATATTTGCATATGACTCAGTAATATGAGCTATTGTGTCTGGAGCTGTGAGAGATGAGGTGATTTTTCGCAGATTATGATCATCTCTATCTCTAGTACAAGCACTATTATAGAATCATGCATCAAGATGCCTTCACCTACTCCCATTCTGGAAGACACTACTACATTTGTTCCACTTTCAACCATGGTTGAAAAAGAAGTTGAACAAGCACCATTCATCCCTAAAGTTAGGTTAGGACTAGACCCACCTGGCACATCGAAGAAGAAATAGTCTGGTAGCCACAAGAAAGCAACACCACCACCACTAGAAGCTAAAGAACTTGGCTCTATGAGCATGCTTCAAGACTATGTCCCACCCATACTAGCTCATGTGAATAAGATCATAATTGACAAGAATGCAAGGTACCCACAGGTAGTACTGACTGTACCAAAACGAGTTTGGGTAACAACGAATGTAATTCCAAATATGAAGAAGATGACCTTTGTCGACAATGACCTACAAAATTTTTTAAAGTTGGCAATGGAAAAATACATGGCTTCTATCTACGACACAAAGGATGTCTCTCTCGACCTAGTTCCAATGGAATGGGAAAGAGTGTTAGGTATAACTCCCGATTGATTATTCTATTCATGGCTAAGCATTCATTTATACATTCATGTGACGGTTTGTTTAACCTTCCGTCCAGCCTTTTCGGCTTCCAACTATTCCTATTTATTTATTTACAATATTATAATCCCTAACGGATTATATTCTAACAATCCCCCTCTTAATCCGAAGGGGTGTTCGTAAGTCCGAGCATGTTTCTGAACCTTTCAAACTTTTCTCGTCCAAGCGCTTTGGTGAAGATGTCTGCAACTTGATCATTTGTGGAACAATGTCGAAGATGGACTGTCTTCGCCTATACATGATGTCGAATCAAATGATAGTTTGTGTTGATGTGTTTGGTTCGATCATGGAATCTAGGATTCTTAGCCAGCTTGATTGCAGAAGTATTGTCGACCAACAATAAAGTGGAGTTCTCTTGTTTTTCTTGCAAATCTTCAAGTATCTTCCTGAGCCATACTATTTCTTTCGTTGCTTCAGCTACAGCCACATATTCTGCTTCTGTTGTTGAATCTGCTGGAACTGACTGTTTGCGAGATCTCCATGAAACAGCTGCTGATCCAAGACTCATAGTGTATCCAGAAGTTGATACTCCTGTCTCCCTATCGCCATCAAATTCTGAGTCTGAGTACCCAATAAGTTTGAAGTCATCCACTTTAGAGTACTTGAGTCCTACGTCTTGAGTCCCCTTCAAGTATCTTAGAACCCTCTTTGCAGCTGACCAGTGTCCTTCACAAGGTTTATGCATGAACCTTGAAAGTATGCCAACATCATAAGAAATATCTAGTCTAGTTGTTGTTAGGTAGATAAGACTTCCTACAAGTTGCCAATACTTGGTCGCATCTTCAAATTATTTTCCTTCGCTTGATGTGAGCTTCATTTTCTGTTCCATTGGAGTAGATATAGGATTGCAATCTGTCATGCAAAATCTGTTTAGTAGTTCTCCAACATATTTTTTCTGAGATAGGAATATGTACTTAGGATGTTGAGTGACTTCAATTCCTAAGTAATAGTGGAGATGTCCCATATCTGTCATTTCAAAGATCTTTTTCAAATCTTTCTTTGTGGATGATATATAGCTCTCATTGTTCCCTGTCATCAAAAGATCATCTACATACACCACAATATACACAACAGATCTTCCAACTTTCTTTATAAACAGTGTTGCATCATCAAGATCAAAATGTTCAAAATTTAACTTCAAAATATGCTCGGTTAACTTTTCGTACCATGCGTGAGGTGCTTGTTTTAGGCCATACAAGGATTTGACAAGCTTGCATACCTTTTGTTCTTTTCCTTTCACAACAAAGCCTTCTGGCTGAGACATGAAGACATTCTCTTTCAAGTCTCCATTCAAGAAAGCAGTCTTCACATCCATTTGATGAACTTTCCACCCTTTCTGAGCAGCCAAAGAGAGTAAGGTATGGATGGTAGCCCATTTTTCTGTAGGAGAGA
>LPNX010101052.1:192994-276072 GCA_001517045.1 Pseudotsuga menziesii | reverse complement strand
AAATGTCATAAAGTACTTATTCCCATTTGCTGAAGGAGTTGGCATTGGGCCACACAAATCAGAATGCACTAGCTCTAATTTCCTACTTGCTCTGAAATTAGATTCATGGAATGGAAGCTTACTATGTTTCCCTAGTATACATGCATCACATTTATCTTTCTCTTTAGGAATGGTAGGAAAGCCAAATACACCATTCTTTTTCAACAAGCGAAGACTGTTATAATTTAGATGACCAAATATTCCATGCCACAATGAGCTAGATGACATATTACCTTCTCCATGCTGAGAGAGGTAGGCATAGTTCTGAAATATTGCGGATGAACCCTTGAGCTTCAGCAGCTTCCCATCTTCATATCCAGTCATGATGACTTGGTTGTTAGAGGACTTTCTTATTTCAACGATTCCATCAAACATGTGGATGGAATGGCCTTGCTGTCGAATTTCCACCATGGACAGTGGGCTTCTCTGCAACTCAGGAAGATAGAGAACGTTCTTCAACAAGAAATCGGGGAATCCAGGCATCTTTAGTCGAATGGTGCCCATTCCCTTTGGTTTAATACTTGACTTATCTGCAAAGTAAACTATGCCATCTATTGTTTCATTAAGTTCTTCAAAAAAATCTTTTCTAAATGTCATGTGTGATGTTGCACCAGTATCAAGCAGCCAAGAATCTTTGTAAGATGAAAGAGAAGTCATTTCATTAAATCCAAGATTACAATGTGCAACAATACAATGAGCAGAATGAGAAGATTTACTAGCATCTTGATGTTTATTATCATCTTTCTTTTGGTTGTGCTTGTCTTTGATGGAGTCCCATGAAGCCCAACACTGATCTGATGTGTGCCCACTCTTTCCACACCGCTTGCACTGCAAATCTGATCTTTTGGTGAAGTTATTTCTGCCCCCTCTGCCTTTGAAGCTTCTTCTTCCTCTGCCTCTCTTGCTGCTTTCTCCTTTAGGATGATCTTTGGATTGGTCTTTGGCATGGTTCTTTGCTTTTTGAGCAAAGCAAAGTGATTCTCCAGTAGGCTCGGTTGTCTTCTTACCAAAGGCTTTCTCTCTGTCAGCTATCTTTTCTACCAGGGTGTCAAATGTTAGGGATTTGAACTTGTCACTAGCTTTCAATGACTCAAGATAGTTGGAGTGAGTAGGATACAAATATTTTACAAATGCTGCAAGAGGAAGATCTGGTTTCATACCAGAGGCTTGAATCTTGTGCATGATGGCTTTGATTTCAGAGGCTACTAACATAGGATCATTGTCTTTTACTTCAAGACTGAATAATTTTAACATTAGTTGAATAACTTCCATTTCACTGTGTGAATCATACAGTTCTTTTAATGTTTTTAATGCTTCAAAACATGATTTTGCAGGCAGTATGTGCTGGCTCACCTCTTCACTTACAGTGGCAGGGATTACAGCTAAGGCTTTCTTGTCTTTTGTTCTCCAAATGGCCTTCTCTTTCTCTGATTCTGGAGGTCCAGGGTCTGTGGTTATGGTCTTTCCGGCTACTGTCTCTATTGTGGTGCCTTCGCAAATGCCGTCCCAAAGGTTATTGTAGATGAAGGCAGATTTGATCTTCCACCACCATTCTGAATAGGTGTCTTTCCCAGTGAGGGTGGCACCGACTATAGATGCTATAGATTGCATTATTACAACTGTCAGTGTAATTTTCAAAGAGAAAATAAAAAATTAATAACCTTGCAGGTCTACAGTCTCTGCCAAGGTGAATACAATGCAGGTTTATAGCAAATATATGAGTAGATAAAATATATCACTGTCAGTTATACAACATTCAACATTTTCACATATTAGTCTGAGATCCGTCTGCAATCTGTCAATCTCAGTCTTATCTCGGTCTGCAATATATTACTGTCAGTCATACACAGCCTTATATTGGTCTGCAATATCAATCTCAGCCCCTATCCAGACTTTGCAAGAAAAATAGGGTTTACTTCAAAAAATTAGGGTTCACTGCAGCATATACATGATTAACGCATATATATATATATATATATAATCAATGCATATTATCTTTTAAGGCCTGCAGCACAGGTCGCAACTCTACTTCTAGGAGGAATCTTTACCATCAAGTAGCAAGCAAATACCAAAGTATTATATACCAGTTTTCAGGCAGCATACAATTCTTATATATCAGCAAATATCTTCAGTCCAGATTCGATCAACAACATGTATTATATATACCATCAACATCATGTATTATATATACCATCATATACCATCAACAGCATGTATTATCACGCAGCAAATTATATACCATCGCAGTCACACGCAGTCACAAGATAGGTCGCATCCTTCGAAAATAATCACCAGCATTACCGCTCGGGCTCTTTAGGCTTCACGCAGGAAGTCTCCCACTGCACAATCTCTCCACGCAGCCTCAGTATAGTCACGTACAGCAAAATGGGTTTTCAGCAGTCTCCACGCAGGTGTTAGGGTTTACACAGCTCCAACGCAATGTATATCAATACATTATCTCTCCAGGCGCAGTCTTCAAATTTATGAAATCCCACTCTCAACACCAGAATCTGCAGCTTCTCAACGCAGCTCCTCAAAACACATTCTCCAACACCACGCAGCCGTTGCACTCTTCACACAGGTATATATATATGATACTCAACGCAATATATATGATATTCAACGCATATATGATACTCAACGCCAGAATTAGGGTAGGTCACGTACATCTCAACGCAATATCACGTACATCTCAACGCAATATATATATGATACTCAACGCAGGCAGCTCCCACTCTATGGCTCTTCACATTCAAAGTTCAAGACTCATTCCACTCAACAGTCACGGTCCAATATATTGGAATTCGGTGGAGGGGCTTCCAGACACGTTGGAGGAGAGGTATCGCCACCAAATTGGTTGGTATGCCTGAACACAGCATTTAGGCAAAAACGATCATGGAAACCATAACGAGAAGTATTGCCACAAGATCGCAGCACAAAACTGGAGGAAGAGAGCCTGATTACAAATTAGGGTTAGGGTCAATATAGAAGGTCACGACCTTCTGGAAATGGAGAATATCTTTCACAGCAAACACAAGCTCGCAGTGATATGAGAGGTCGCGCCTCAGGTAACTCCACGCAGGATAATCACCAAAATGCTCGTAGGGATTAGGGTTCCTCTACACAATCGCAGTACACAAAACTCAGTCGTGAAGGGATTGTAACGCATGCAATGCATGCACTAGCAGGAGGGAAGAGCAGAGGGCAGACTGGCGAGCATACAGGCTGCCAGGACTGAAATGTTAACAGCAGGAGTTATGGCAGGAACCTGCTCTGATACCAGTTGTTAGGTATAACTCCCGATTGATTATTCTATTCATGGCTAAGCATTCATTTATACATTCATGTGACGGTTTGTTTAACCTTCCGTCCAGCCTTTTCGGCTTCCAACTATTCCTATTTATTTATTTACAATATTATAATCCCTAACGGATTATATTCTAACAAAGAGGAATAACCAAAGCTAGTTTGTTGTCATTGATGCACATGTCACATTTTGGCCGCACTGTAGAGGTGAATGCATGTTTTAAACAATTGTTTGTTTCATTCTGTGGCAGCTTCTTATGGCTCAACTGAAATATTTCTTTGGGCATAGAGATTATAGAAGCGATTATGGGCCTTCCACTTGTAGGCATCGACCCAGCTCCATTTTTCATTGGAAATGAGCAGGACATTTTATTCACAAACAAGTTGAAGGAGAAGTATGATTTGACCAAAGACACCAACATATTTTCCATATCCTCTATCAATGACTACATTGTTCGGTTTGCACCTAAATTTCTATCTACCAAGTTACTACGAAAGATGCGACTGAACCAGTGCACCATAGGGACGATTGTTGTGACAGATTTATGTGAAATAGGTGTTAAACTCAACTGGTTGCACTACCTTATAAACAAACTATTAGCATATGCATAGGAGGCACAACAAAAAGGTTACACATTTCATTATTCATTGCTACTCATCTTGATTTCATTTGTTGCATGGGCATAACCAAAAAACTAACAGGGGGTAGATGTGTTCATCCTATGCCAAGGAGCTCAATACCAGAATCTTTGGTTTAAAAAATCATCCCCGCAGAGGAAGAAAGAGAATAATATAGACTTCTTTTTACAAGGAAAGGCCCTGCAACATTATGTAAGAAAGTATGCCAGAATTATCGAGGTGACTGTAAAACGATTTAGAAAAAATGTCTTTTTTTTTGTTGGAGCCCATCATATCTTTTTGCAGCCTTGACAAGACCACAACGCCAATGGCTTGAGACATAGTATCAACTGTCAGCTGCAAAAATTGATTCCATTATTCAAGATTGGCCATAATAATGGAGAGTTCCTGTCACAGATGATCAATTATATGTAGATGAAGAGGTATGAGAGGACGATCCATTGAAAACTAAGGATGTGGGACAATGAGAATATCGACACTAGAGGAAAAAAAGGAAGAAAACCTAGAAAATACCTAGCATTACTCAAGCATGATTCCAGCAGACCCAGCAATAGGGGAAAACAAGAATCAAACAAACAAGTATATTGTTGGGGTTCGGAAATTTCGCTTTATCATGATTTCATTTCCATTAAATTCTGGCCCATTTACCATAATTTAATACATCTAACTTTAAAATGGCTATCTTTTACTTCATTTTATTAATTAAAACTCTTAAATGTAAAAGAAGCACAATCTATTATTTTTTATGTATTAAATGTAGTATTTTGTAAATGATAAACATTATGATACTCCATTCATCCCTTCTTTTGACTCTGAGTTCCGAACTAGGTTGGATAACATGTTTCTTATTGGTTTATTGGTTTGGTTTATCTTTGTCTTCTGCTTCTTGTTGGTCCTGTAATACTTGCACATGCAAATTAAAAGTGTGATTTGATGATAGACTTTAAAATTGTTTTAAAATTTAAACAAATAATAAAAAACAAATTATTAAAATCCTTAAAAAAAATTATTAAATAATTTGTTTAAATTATAAATACAAAACATTAAATAAATCCATTTGAATTAAGTATTAAAATATTTAAATGAAAAATCCTTTGAATTTAAGAAAAACCCTTTGAATGGAGCGATGTTGGGTATATTAGTTGTTTCATATATTTAAAATCCCACATATATATTAAGCCACCGCACACTCCACTATATTTAGTTTCTTTAATTTTAAAGCCAGTTCAAAACATTTTATAAATACTTTATGGCACTTCAAAGTTGATTATTACGTTGTTTTTTCTTATATATGTGCAAGTCATTAAAATGAATTCACACATCGTTAGGATGAGGAGGAGGAATATTGGGAGAATCACATGATAAAGTAAACAAAACTTAGTCATAAGTTGAATCTAGCACTCAGCAATTAATCTGGCCAAAAACCCAGTAGTAATTCATTCCAAGAATTCATATTTTTGAATTAATTAACAGTTTTGCACTACTGATACATAGGTGAACCAGTTGAAGAATGAAATGAAGAAGCTTCGATTAATAGAGAAAATGGCTAAGGCTGCTGACATGAAGATGCTACAACAATGGGTCGCAACATTGTGGGCACAACAACAAAATAGGACTAACATGGTTGTAGAATTACAAGCATGGGTAGAAAAACTTACATGGTTTATTCAACCTGTACACTAAGAAGTGCGATAAGTGGTATAGTCAGCAGGACTCACAACTTCAGAACAACTCGGTTCTGAGCTTGTGGAAAATTTGAAGAAGATGAAAGAAAACATGTGGGAGGACACTGAGAAGATAATGAAAATATCATTATTTTCAAAGTAAGTTCGTAAAAATGGAGTTTTTATACTAATGTGGCTCTGAATGAGCCACAAGTGAATGTTGGGGGCATGTTGGACCTAGAAAAAGTTAAGCTGAATTCGGCCAGAATTCTATTCAGAAAGATAAAGATTCATGTCTCAAGAAGAGGTATGATAGAAGAAGAGTCTGTGATGGAAGAGAAGGTGAGACAGAAAGAAAAACGACAAGAGAAGCCATGATGAAAGGAACCACAACAGAAGAAGGGCATAGTAGTTGAAAGGACAGCTCAGTTGATCATGGGTAAGGAGTTAGTTAGAATAAAACATGCTTTTTGTAATAAAGCATAATTGCATTTTTGGGCCGATAGTGCCTATTTTCAGTTGTAAATGAATGTACAAGAATAGAAATGACAACCTATTGGCTAACATAAAATATTTGGTTGATTAAGATAGGTATAATCCTATAAAAGGAAAAACCCAAGTTGTGTGTGGGGTTGATTGTTGGTCTAAGTATTCAGTTGGTCGGTTGATAGCTTGGTTAATCCAATGTGTAGGTTGAGAAGAAAAGAAGAGATCAGTTTATATAGGGTATCAATCCAAGTTGTGTGCATATCGACATAGGAGTGAAGGAGACAAGAAATACATATCCCAAACACTAGAGAGCATGAGAGGAGATAATTTTTTATGACTTTAAAAGAATATCTATAGAAGAGTCTGCAAGCTCAGTGCACATAAAAAAGGTGCTAAGATATTTCTCATGTCAGATGTGTTGATGTATTTGTAACTTCAGAATGTATTCATCCGTATTTCTTATGTATTGTAACCCAATGTTTATTATGGGATGTATTTATGATGTACTTGAGTCATGTCATACCCTGATGTTTATTCCAGGAAGTTTCTATGAAGTGAAATTCATGTCAAGTCATTATGGGTAACCCTCCTATTTGTCAAGGGTTAAACTCCCCACAGTTATGGGGCCCTTGGGTTATTAGACTATTCTAGTGAATTCAACCCTAGTTGAGTCATTGTAAGTCGGGGCAATAGTCCCCACCATTGTGTTACCCTCCTATTGGTCGGAGGAGGAAAAGTCCCCATAAGTGGTGAGGCACTAGGGTTATTAGAAACTCCTAGAGATGTCGGCTCTAGTAAGTAATTGTTAAGTGAGGCTAACATGATGGAGTAGGTTCCAAGTGAATGGAATAATATAAATAGAGAGTGAGTCTCTCTATTTATAACACACACACTCACTCATTGGGGCGCATGAGTGAGAGAGGAGAAGCTCTCTCAGTGTGAGAGAGAGAGACTGCTACTATAGGGAGATCATCTTACTGTTTTCCAGTTTTACCTTTGGTGTTGATTCTATCTTTGAGGAATTTGCAGGGTTTTATCCTTTATGGTTTCCCTGAGGAAAATTATTTGTGTCTCTTGTCTCTTGTGTTTTATTGTTGTGCATGTTATTCTCTCAGTTAAAGACCCTAAGATCATAATGCTAGCATATATGATAAAAATCTAACATGGTATCAGAGCTAACCTGAGAAGAAGACATTATGAAGCTGCAGAAGCTATGGATTCTTAATTTTTGGGTCTCTCTCCACAATCCATCAGAAAAAGTATGCTAGGATGACTCTCCATTGAAGGGCGCATCTTTCTCTCGAAGCGGAATTCGATTTCGAGCATTTTCAGTTTTTGATGCGAAAATTAGGGATTTCTACAGAAGAGGAATTTTTGAGTGAACCTAGCATAGGATTGTTCTCCTCATCAAAATCAAATTTTATAGACGTGGATCAAGAAATTTGGTTGGGTGAAACTCTGAGAAAGTCAAACCCTAGTTTGACCCCGAGCTAGAAAAACCCTAAATATTAAAACTGCTACATTTTTGTACATTCGCTATATCCTAAGATTGGTGAAGGATCAGGAGCTAAAAATTGTAGGAGCCAAAGATAAAATCTGGATTAATACTGTATCAAACATTTAGCCTCATATTCACTATATTCTGGGAGATATGATGCCTCCAAGTTAGGGTTCCATCCTCATCCAGAATTCATCCCTAAAAAGGACACCTGGGGAGAATTGCTATAGCTTATGCTATAGAGGTTAAAATGGAATTACAGAAGCTTTTCTAGAAAGGAAACAGACTGTAATTTTTTTGGTCCAAATTTCCGACCCAGAAGATGCAACAATGACACGTGGAGGTCTATACAACTTCGTTGTTCTGAACAGTCCTGTAACAGGTAACCTTGGAACAAGGATAATAAATCCCAATTGGAGGAACAAATTATGATGAAACCTATGGTGTTGTATCAGGAACATGTGAGGTTACCTCAATGAGAAATTTTAGACATAGAGGGATAGTAATGTCAGATATATCACAGAGACAGTGACAGGAATTTCTGCAGAAGAAATTGGAAAACTAGGGCTTCCTGTTCCAGGAGCTTCCCTCCAATGTTTTCAGAAAAGGAGTACAGTGGACAGCTCCATTTGAAGAGATATATCTGTATATCCAATAATATCTGAAAAATTCCAATTTTTTAAAATTAAGGTTTCTATGACAAACCCTAGATCAACCAGCTCCGAAACCAGGATGGACACCTCAAATCGGTAAGATCTAATCCTTTGCTTTTTCATTTGAGGTTCTCATTTCAAAGTGATCTATCACATCAGCTTGATGATAAGCTTGGTGAAGTTGACAAATTCCAAGTATGGAAGCATATGAGTCTCTCTGAATAAAATGAATTGGACACCTACATGAGCAAAGAGGTTCCAGTTCCAGAGGGAGATGAGGTTAGAAGCCTTACACAAGAAGAACTTGGTCAAGGCCAAGAAAAATAATTGTTGATTCAATCATGGATCAACTTGTACCACAAGTGTCTTCCCTAAAGACATCGAAGATGTTTGATTCCTTGACCAAGATATTTGAAGGGAAGAACATACATCAGAAGATGACCTTAAAAAACCAATTGAAAAATGTGAATATCTAGAATGTAGAGACCATGCAGTCATAAGGGTCTCTCAAATCAAAGAACAACTTGAAGCGGAAAAGAAGAAGTGAAGAATGTAGAAGTGGTGATGGCCACCTTGAATGGCCTCCTAGGATCATGGGATTCATTCATTCAAGGAATGTGTTCCAGAAGGAAGTGATTACTTTCAGTAGACTCTAGGGATAAGAAGAAGCTCGACTCATAAAAAGAGAAGAGAAGATGGGTGCAATTGAAGATCAAGCTCTCACCATCCAAAGAAGATCCCTCAAGCGATGAGGAATATGAAGAACTCAACTCTTGAAACACCTCTTATCCACCTTATCATTTGGATAAGAAACGATGCTATCATGAATGAAGAAGACGATGAAGCTAAAGGCTCAAGAAGGAGTCTACCCACGAAACAAATAAAGATAAGTATTCAATTGTAATTTCATGATATTGTTTTGTTATGCATTTGTTTATATTCAGTTGATGTATTATGCAAGATAGGATGTTTGCATTAATGACAGTATACTACTAATATGCATGTGATGGGTAAGTAGCTCATGGTTCTATACAACTCTCCATTGCTACTTATCTAGAATGAAACCTCTTTGTTGACATATTGGATTAGTGCACAATCTCAATGTTGTCCTGGTAGAGATGGAAGGCATCTAGAAAGTTTCAGTGAGATATGGATGAATGTTGTATTGGATAAAGTAGTTGCATGATCATATATTTATGCATAAGAACTTGCCAGTATGAATATTCCTTATGAATTGTTTCTAACCATACAAATGCATTTGACTTGTAGGAAATATCGCGTACATAATTTCCTACAAGCAAAGAAGATCAAGACTTGCTCCGGAGAACAAGTGACGACGGTTCAAAGATGAAAAATAATATGACGAATACAGCAACATCATTGGTGCAGAATATTCCAAGAAGAAAGGGAAGATCATTTCAAGAAGAATGATGTCTAGGATGTAGTATCGATACATGAAGGGAAGTTCATAGTTCTATCATGCAGTAGATGGAAACATCATGGGATACAAGGAAAGATTCGAAGAGACATTTGCAGCCAGTGGTAGTTGAGACATATGACAGGAAGAATCATGTGTGAAAATGAAAGAAGACCTTGTACAAGCTCAGAAGACACCCATGGGATAACACATACATGAGGAGCTTGATGAAGATCTGAACCTTTGCTACAAGGTTGATAGAGGATGACAAGCTCATAGATGGGGGCGAGATGAACTTTTGAAAAAGTTCAAGATAGAGGATCTTGGTATCCAGTGATCCTAGATGGATACATATAAGATTAGTAGCATAGGAATCTACTTGTCACTCTGGCATATAATGTTTCATTGCATAGAGTACATAAGATAGAGGGAGTATGATGCTTCAGAGGGAGTGACTGTAGAAGATCCTATGTTTCGACATGGTACGACAGGATGGAAAGATTACTGATGACTCTAGGCTTTACTGAGAGTAAAGTGGATTCCAACCTTGCCTCAAGGTTGAAGGCGGAAGACTAGTGATGCTCCTGTTATGTGTCGATGCACTATTTTCTAGGCATGGAGATGTGGACAAGGGAAGTATGTAGTAGAGATCCTGAATAGGTTCAGGATGATGGACTACATGAACACACCTATGGCATCAAACCTGAAGTTGTTAAGTGATGCTTCATCAGAGACGGTTGATGCTACGATGTATCATCAGATGATTGGGTCCTTGATGTATCTGACGAACATGAGACCAGACATTTGCTTTGCTGTGAACACCTTGAGCCAGTTCTTGATAGATCTAAGACATGTTCACTTGATTGCTGCAAAGCATATTCTGAGGTACCTGAAGGGTACAATTAATTATGGGCTCAAGTACGATACAATTAGAAGATTAACCTAGAGGGTTATGTTGATTCAGATTGGGCAGGTAGTGCCATTGATAGGAAGAACACTTCAGGGTGTTGCTTCAATATGGGATCAGGTGTGATATCTTGGTTTAGCATGAAGCAATCCTGTGTGGCACTAAGTACAGCTGAAGCATAGTATGTCATAGCTTGTTTAACTAGTTGTGAGGCAGTATGGCAACAAAATCTACTATCGAATTTATTTGATCTCCAAATGGATGCTACTTGTATACATTGTGACAACCAGAGTTGCATGAAGTTTTTAGAGAATGTAGTGTTCCATGACAAGTCTAAGCATATTGAGATCAAGTATCACTATATCAGGGATATGGTGTAGAGGTGAGCAGTGAAGCTCCAGTATGTTGCGATGAAGGAATAGATAGCTGATATATTGATGAAGCCATTGGCTAGGGTGAAGTTCGAGTACTTCAAGGAGAAGCTTGGTGTTCTCCATATTGAGGTTTCCTCCAAGGGAAAATGATGAGACCCATATCAATTCTGTCATGGTGAGAGGATTGGTTCCTTCCATGTCAGATATGAGTGCTGAGATCCATATCCATTCTGACAAGTAGGTTAGATATAAGGGCTAAGCCATTCTATCATGGTGAGAGGATTGGTTCCTTCTATGTTAGATGTGAGTTATGGCCATTTTGTCGAGCAATATAGATGTAAGGGAAACTTCCATTCTGGGAATGGAGGTACCTGGTCAGTTACCAGGAAAAATTAGTCTAGGACTGAGAATCCATTCTGATGTGATAGAGGGATGTGTTCCCACTTGATTAGATGTAAGGGCTGAACCATTCTATCATGGCTAAAGGATTAGGTTCCTTCCATGACAGATGTGAGTGTTTTCCATTCCTACGAGTAGGTCAGATGTAAGGGAAATTTCCATTCTCTAGGAGAATGGAGGCACCTGGTCAGTTACCAGGTAGCTTAGTCGAGGACTAGGGGCCATTTTGATGTGACTATAGGATTGGTTCCTACAAGATCAGATATGAGTGCAAGCCCTTCCATCATTATGTGCAGGATGTGTTCTAGCCTGGATGGATGTAAGTACAGAGCCCTTTCATCATTGTGGTAGGATGTGGTTCCAGCCTAGATGAATATAAGTGCATAGCTCTTCCATCATTATGTGAAGGATGTGTTCCAGCTTGGATGGAAGTGTGGAAATATTCCATGATTATGTGCAGGATGTGTTCCATCCTGGATGGAAGTGTGGAAATATTCCATCATTGTGTGATGATCCAGATCCAATGATGATGATCCAGATCGAGTGATGATCAAGATCCAGATGAAGATGAATTGAAGATGAAGATGACGAGAACTCAATGATGATCCAGATGATATAGAGAAGAAGACTTGTGCTGATAAATTGTGTCAAGAGAATACCTTCCTAGTTAAGAGGGAGTGTTGATGTATTTGTAACTTTGAAATGTATTCATCTGTATTTTTTATGTATTGTAACCTGATGTTTATTCTGAGATGTATTTGTGATGTACTTGAGTCATTTCATACCCAGATGTTTATTCCAAGAAGTTTTTATAATGAGAAAGTCATGTCAAGTCATTGTGGGTAACTCTCCTATTGGTTAAGGGTTAAAGTCCCCACAGTTATGGGGCCCTTGGGTTATTAGACTATTCTAGTGAAGTCAACCCTAGGTGAGTCATTGTAAGTCAAGACAATAGTCCCCACCATTGTGTTACCCTCCTATTGGTCGGAGGAGGAAAATTCCCCACAACTGGTGGGGCACTAGGGTTATTAGACACTCCTAGAGATGTCAGCTCTAGTAAGTAATTGTTAAGTGAGGCCGACATGATGGAGTGGGTTCCAAGTGAACAGAAGAATATAAATAGAGAGTGAGTCTCTCTATTTAGGACACACACACATTGACTCATTGGGGCGCATGAGTGAGAGAGGAGAATCTCTCTCAGTGTGTGAGAGAGAGACTGCTGCTATCAAGAGATCATCTTAATGTTTTTCAATTTTTCCTTTGGTGCTGATTCTATCTTTGAGGAAGCTGCGGGATTTTCTCCTTTGTGGTTTCCCTGAGGAAAATTATTTGTCTCTTGCCTCTTGTGTTTTATTGCTGTGCACATTATTCTCTCAGTTAAAGATCCTAAGATCATAATGCTAGCTTATATGATAAAAATCTAACAAGATGAAGAGCTCCTTTGTGGGTTTTCTCAAATGGGTTTCGGTGTTAAATGTTGTCTCTATTTGTCTTTAATCAATATGTTTACTTTGATTGGAGTCATGTTATGAATAAGTAGACCTGAATATGTTGTACCACATCTATTTATGAATAATCTTATATATGTGTGTGTCACACCGCTTATAGAATTAATCTGTGGGAAGGATTTTATGTTGAATAATGCACTATGTGTCGACTGATAAAGAGATTGCTATATTGAATGAATAAACAAAGAATAATAAGTATAATCCCCAGCTTTGACCAAGCAATCTGAAAAGTATTGCATGAATAGATATCCCCACATGACTTCAGAAACCTGGTTTTGGGAGTTCCCAATAATATATCTCGGGTGAGATTCCATTTGTGTCATAGGTGTTACTGATGGGGTCCTACTCTATCGGTTCGATATCTTTGGTATTTGTTGCTGACTAAGGATTTGAACCTGGGTTGAAGGGAAGAAGTCCAACACTTTGCTTCTTGAGAATATTTAACACTCCGAGAGGTACCATACTCCTCTTTTAAATTCCCTTTATCCTTTTGATTATGGATCATTTATTTTCATCCATCATATTCCCTTTGATACCAATTTCATTGTCCTAGATAATGAAGAGGGTTGTTGATATTATTCCCTCAACATGATGGAAACGTTTAATGGGAATTCCCTAGAATAGGTGAAATTTGCACACACTTCTATGGGTCTAATATCTACGGGGATATGATTAAACAACTTATTAAAACTTGAAGTAAAATAAACCACTGACTCATAACTTGATTTCTTGAGGGATGTAAACTCAAATAAGTAAGATAGGTCATCTTGCTTTTCTCCCCGTTTGTTCATGACGGTAGTTTCCAACTCATGCATTGTCTCAATTGAAGCAGTAGGGAATTATTTAAACCATTTACAACAATATCAGTCTAGATTTTTATCAAATACCCTCATATACACATCATCATTAGGAATGAAAATATTATTAGTAAAATATTGGAAGGAAACAAATTAATCTTCTATAGAGGTCCCTTTCCCATCATCAAACTTTGGTAATAACTTGATGTGTGATCAATCATATCACTAATATTTGTGGGAAGTATCAAGGATCTATGCTTAGATACAACCCAACAGTGAATCCTTAGTGGGGGTGGTGGTGGTGGATTCAGTCCTCCTCCTCCTCCTCCATCCATTATACGCTGAATAATGAAATTCTTATATTCTGGGGTGTTGGTATTTTTTTTGTTTGTAGGTTAGTCTATGAATATGAATCTCCAATCTAAATATTAATGATAGGAGGATTTAGTATATATAAATGAGTACTAGGATTTCTAAGGGGAGAATGATGTCTAGGTGTTTCAAAAAAAAAATTAGATTTTGAAAATTTAGGACCGAAAAACAAAGGAGAGAAACTTCTACAAGGAATGATTGACGATAATCGTTAGTAATCCCCACTCCATCTCCTTGAAGAAACTAAAATTTGAGGATCTTGTAGGTCTTAAAATTATTAGTTATCCAGATTATCTCTTGTGTGGCTTCATATATATGCCATGTTTTCCTTCATAGAGTCTCAAGATGTTTTCCCTCTATGAGTGTATGATTGTCCTTGTCCCCAATGAAAAACAACTTCGTTCCTTCAGTCCCCAGTGATGGTGCCAGAAAATATGTTTGTCATTATATGTTCCAAGGATATTTCTAGAGCTATGGAAAGGAATAAAGAAACTCATTCTTCTACTTTGAATGTTTTTTCCAATGATAAGAAATATTATATTTTGAGAACTTGATTGAATTACTAATAAATTCGAAGGATATGTAACATGATGGACATTGGTGGGAATTATTTTAACATAATAGACAATATCTAATGGAAGGAATGAATAAATGAAATTGAGATAATGTACTTGGAAAATTAAATCTTATTCCCACAATATAGAAAATGTACTAAGAAAATAGAATTCAGTAGTTCAACATAGAATGTAACTGCATAGATAACAAGATCCTCATAGGAACAACATCTTTGATTTCAAGTAATATATCATAAACATAACATATTGAAAATAAAGGAAGCATTCATTATAACATCTGATCCAAATGTAGGATGAAATTTTGTCCTCATGCGATTGCATTATATATTCAGTTGAACAATTACATGGAAAAGAGAGATGTATAAACACAGAAGAAGAAAGAACAAACTGTAATGATAAAAAATCTTGAAACCCAAATGCTCGTGATTACAAAATGCCAAACATCAGTGTGATAGAATTGATGTAATAAAACATTTGAGAAGTTACGGTTAGCCCAAACAAATTTCCGACCTTTACTAAATGTAATTTTTCTCCTTTTATGGCTTCTAGTTGGCTCTTTTCATTATAACAAATTCTATTTTTTTATTCCCAAAAAATTAAAATGAATCATCTGGTCTAATGTTGATGGAGAATTTGTTGTCCATTGGTCCTTTGTCCTAACTTTTGAGTTGATCTATGGACTTGATGTTGACCCTGAGGATTTGGAAACCAGTGCATGTGATTGGGAGGTGGAATCCAAGAAGGCCATTAAATTGGAACTTGTTATGTTTGTTGAAGAGGATGCAAAGACTCACGATGCACCAAGAATTCCTTGAAGCACAACCAATGGATGTTGTTGAGTAGAATATAGTCTAACATATTTGGATATGTTTTGTAGTCACCCCCATTGGATATTCTAGGACCCTCATCTCCCTCATACACATGTCAATATCAGTGTATTGTGAGTATGAAGGTGTTGGAAAGCTTCCAAACAATATCTGTAGATTTGATAACAAACCAAAATCATTCAACAATTTATCCAATATAATATGGCATTTGATGGTCTCTGCAATATCATCAACTTGTGGTCATCAATCTCATGATAAAATATTAATACATCATAATCATACCGAGGCTCCAAGTTTCCATTTACATCCCATGCAGATGAAAGACTTTGGATTATACAGTACTCAAAAATATTTTTGAATGAGTTGACATCCTTTTTCAACTGAAGAGATTTCTCATGAACCATTTGTGGAAGCTTCTTTTTTGAAATTAATTTAGATCTCTCCATGATAATGGTGGTTTTGTCACTGATGGGAAATGTATCCAATTCTATAAAATTTTTGGAATTCAAAATTTCAATCACTATCATAACTATATCAATATTATCCCCCAAATGAGAGAGGGTATCCTTTGTTTCACAAGATGTAGTGACTGCCAACTCCCATTCTTCGTAGGAAACAATGAACTGCTTCCAATGTGTACCCATGACTATTGATATTTGGTCCCAATATAAATTATTCCCCCCCTACTATATGTGTTTTCCACGAATGCTTCCTGATGAATTTTTCGACTTCATTATATAGTTTATCTTTGGTGGCTTGCAATTCTAGGACAAGGGCATCCCTTTTTTTCCCACCTGATTCAAAGATTCTACTTCTTCTTTATGTTTTCAGATCTCTTCTTTATATTCATTAATCTCTGCATCCTTGAATTCAATATCATCCATTACTATAGACAACTATTTAGTTGGGTTTGCTGAAGCGGACTCCAATGGTGAAGTTCCCTTAGAGGTGAATAGTTTGTAATTTTCCTCTTTCAAAGTAGTTATTTCCTTCTCCATACCGTGTATTATAGTTTTTTACCCTTGAGCCAATTTTGATTTTCCTCTTGGGATTCCACTAGTTTTGGAATTTGTACATGTTCTGTAACATGCACCTTTACCTTATGCATTAATGCTTGAATTTCCTTATCGTTTTCATTTAGTAGTCTATGTGTAGGATTTGGGTTAAAGGGGTTTATCCCTTTCTCAATAAATTTATTTTCCACCTTTGTAATATTCAATATATTATCTTTATTTTCCACCTTTACATCCTTCAACTACTTTTCTAATCTCTTGACTATGGTTTAAAGCTTATTCACATTCATTGTCGATTTTAATACATCTTCTCACAAAACATCTCTTGATTTCCTATGTAGTTGCACTTATAGAGAGAGTTGAAGTCATATAAATTGATAGTCATATAAGTCATTCTATACTAATCTATAGTCATCCTTCTTCTAGAGATAGTGGGATCTAATACCTCCATTTTGAACATACCTCTCTTGATATCGATCATGGATAACAACCTTGAATTCCATGGAGGAGGACTATTTGTACTACTTCTCTCTAGTCCCATTTTGGTCACCTTATTGGATAAATTATTTATGATACAAGACATCTCCTAAATATTGGTTTCTTGAGAATATTTAGCACCCTGAGAGGTACCATCCTCATCTTTTGAATTCCCTTTATCTTTTTAATCTGGATCATTTATAGGATTAATTTTACCTCCATCCCTTATATTCCCTTTGATATCAATTTTATTGTCCCACATAATGAAGAGGGTGGTTCCCTCAACATGATGAAAAAGTATGATTGGAATGCATAGCATAGGTGAACTTTGTAGACACTTATCTGGGTCTGATATCTATGGGCATCCGGTTAAAAAACTTATTAATCGTTGAATTAAAATTAACCACTACTTCAGAACTTGCTTTCTTGAGGGATGAAAACTCATATAAGTAAGATAGGTCATTATGTTTCTCTCCTCATTTGTTCATGAAGGTAGTTTCAAACTCATCCATCGTCTTGATTGAAGAAGCAGAGAGTTCTCTAAAATAGTTACAAACATATCCCTCTATATTTTGAGCAAAGACCACCATATACACATCATCGTTCTGAATGAAAACATTATTAGTGAAATTTTGGAACGCCACCAATTAATATTCTACAAATGTCCCTTTCCCACCATCAAAATTTGGTAACAACCTTCGGTAGTGATCAATCATATCACTAATATCCGTGGGAAGTAAGAAGGGTCTATTCCTAGATACAACCCAGCGGTAAATCCCTAGTGAGTGTGGTGGTGGTGGATTCAATCCTCATCCTCCTACTCCTCCATCCATTATATGTTGAATAATCAAATTATTATCTTTTAGGTGATGAGGGTTCTTGTTTTGTGCAGGTTAGAATATGAAGAGGACTTTCAAATCTCAATAGTAATAATTGGAGGATATAGTAGATATAAAGGAGTAACAAGAGTTATAAGGAGAGAATGATGTCTAGGAATTTAAAAAACAAATTTAGACTTTTAAAATATAGGACCAAAGAACAAAAGGGAGAAAATTCTATGAGGATTTATTGATGATGATGGGTGGTAATTCCCACACTAGTTCCTCCAAGAAACTAAAATTTGAAGATCTTGCAAGTCTTAAAATTCTTATTTATCTAGATTATCTCTGGATTTCCTTTATCTCGATGCCATGTTTTCCTTCATGGATTTTCGAGGTGAAATTTGCAGCTAGCAATATGATTCTCTTTCACCTTTAGAAATTAGTGTGAATGATTGTCCTTATCCCCAAGAGAAAATAACTTCATCCCTTCAGTTGCACATGATGGTTCCGGAAAATATGTTTGTCCTGAGATGTTACAAGGATATTTTTAGAACTATGCCAAGGCATAAATAAAATTGTTCTTGTATTTGGATTTTTTTGTCCAACGATAAGAAATATTATATTTTAATATTTTGAGAACTTGCTTGAATTACTGATCAATCTGACATATATGTAATAGGATAGAAATTTGTGGGAATCATTTTAATATAGTAGACAATATCTAGTGGAAGGAATGCGTTAATGAAATGGAGATAATGTACTTGGAAAAGCAAATCGTATTCCCAAAATAAAGAAAACATACTAAGAAAATAGAATTCAATAGTTCAACATGGAATGTAACAACAAAGATAACAAGATCCTAATAGGGACAACATCTTTGATTTCAAGTAATATATCATAAACATAGCATAATAAAAATAAAGGAAACATTCATTATAACATCTGATCCAAATGTACGATGAAAAGTTGCCTCATGGGCTTGCATTATATATTCAGTTGAACAATTACATGGAAAAAGGAGATGTATAAACACAGAAGAAGAAAGAACAAACTCTAATGATAAAAATTCATGAAACCCCACTGCCCCTGATTAAAAAATGTCAAATATCAGTGTCAAATACTTGATCTAATAAAAAATTTGAGAAGTTACAGTTAGCCCAAATAAAATTTAAACCTTTAGTAAATGTAATTTTTCTCCTTTTATAGCTTCTAGTTTCCTCTTTCTATTGCAACATATTATCTTTTTTTGTTCCAATTTTTTTAAATGAATCGTTAGTCTAATGCTAATGGTGACTTTGGTGTCCACTATTCCTTTGTCATTATTGGTGAGCTTATCTATGGACTTGATGTTTACCCTGAGGCTATGGAAACCACTGCGTATCATGGGGAGGTGGCATCCAAAAAGGCCATTGAAGTGACACTTCATATGTCTATTGAAGAGGCTCTCAAAACTTTTGATGCATCAGGAATTCCTTGAAGAACAACCAATGGGGTTTGCTGAGTATAATACAAGATAACATATTTGGATATTTTTTCCAATCTTTCCCCATTGGATATTCTACGGCCCTCCTCTCCCTCATACACATGTCAATATCAATGTAATATGAGTATGAAGGTGGTGGAAGATTCCAAACAATATCTATAGATTTAACAACAAGCCAAATCATTTAACAATTTATCTAGTATAATTGGACCTTTGATGCTATCTACAATATCATCAACTTGTGGTCATCAATACGGTGATCAATTTTTAATACATCATAATGCTACTAAGGATACAAGTCACCATATACATCCCATGCAAACTAAGACCTTTCAATATACAATACTCAAAAATATTTTTGAATGAGTTGACATTCTTTTCAAATTTAACATATTTCTCATGAACCATTTGTTGAAGCTTCTTTTATGAAATTAATTTAGATCCCTCCATGATAATGGTGCTTCTGTCACTGATGGCCAAGGTCTCCAATTCTGGACCAATTCTGGATTTCAAAAATTCAATCACTTTCATAACTATATCAATCTTATCCCCCAAATGAGAGAGGGTATGATTTGCTTCATAAGCTGCAGTGGCTGCCAACTCCCATTCTTCTTGGGAAACAATACACTGCTTCCAATCTGTAGCCATATCTAATGAGATTTGGTCCCAAGCTAAATGATTTTCCACTACTATATGTGGTTTCCATGAATGCTTTGTGTTGAATTTGATGACTTCCTTCTACACTTTATATTTGGTGGCTTGCAATTCTAGCACAAGGGAGTCCCTTTTTTGTCCCACCTTCTTTAGAGATTCTACTTCTTCCTTATGTTTTTTGAGCTCTTCTCTTGATTAATTGATCCCTATATCCTTGAATTTCATACAACCATTACTCTGGATAATTGGTTAGTTGGGTTTTCTAAAGCGGACTGCAATAGAGAAGTTCACTTAGGGGTGAATAATTTGCAATTTTCCTCTTTCAGAGTACTTATTTCCTTCTCGAGACTGTGTATTCTAGTATTTTACTCTTGAGCCAATTTAATAGTTTGTTATTTTTCCTCTTGAGATGCCACTAGTTTTTGCATTTGTACATGTTATGTAACATGCACCCTTAGCTTATGCATTAATGCTTGAATTTACTTATCCTTTACTTTTAGTAATATTTATGTAGGATCAAGTTTAAAGGGTTTTATCCCTTTCTTAGTCAATTTATTTTCCTCCTTTGTAATATTCAAGATATTAGCTTTATTTTCCACCTTTACATCCTTAAATTGTTTTTCTTGTATCATGTCTATTTTCTAAAGATTATTCACATTCATTGTCGATTTTAATACATCTCTTGAAAAAAATGTCTTCATTTCCTGTGTAGTTGTACTTTTCCTAAAGCATTGAAGTCATCTAACTTGATCGTCATCTAAGTGGTATTTAACTGATCCAGAGTCATCCTTCTTCTAGAGATAGTGGGCTCTAATACCACCATTTCGAAGATACGTCACTTGATATCGGTCACGGATAACAAAATTGAATTCCCTTTTGATATGAATTATGATTTGGGGAACATATATTTCTTCATTTATGTGCTTTCAAATCTAATATATGAAAACAATCTAGGAAATCCAGATTCGTATAGGAAGGATTTAGAAGATGCCCCTAGTCCTTGTGGCCATCTGGCTATGGGTAACTTTTCAATAATAACTATGGACTCAGAAGAGTATAAGGTTGTTCCTCCATGATACTGATAGAATTCCATGGTTAACTGAGGTTCAATCCTTGGCCTTTTGGTCTTAGATGCCTCCTTCTCAGTTTTTTCAATCTATGTATATGAAGTATGTTCTTCCCAGGATCTCTTTGTTCTTGCATCTATCTTGACCATAGTTGGTATAATTTGAGACTTTCTCTATTGTTGTCACAATAGGATCCATTAAATGGCTTCCTAACTTTCCAAGTTGGATATCATGTCTAGTTTCTAAGGGGGTGATGTGCATAACATGCTACCTTTATGTTCTTCCCATTTTATGAAATAAACCCTTTAGGGTTGTAGTTCCATCTGAAACCTAGAAGTAAATTCAATTCCTTCATTATTTCTTCCAATAGTGCGAGTGTTGTACATGATTTGGATATGAAGTGACTAATCTACTGTGGAATTGTAAAATTTTAAAGGATTTTGTTCTTCTAAAAGTGAACCTCATCGGAATTGAACCTTTGGTGAATATATTTTAGATCAAAAAGTCTCAAAGATAGGAAAGTAGGAATTTTATATGGAGGGATCTCACATCCATAAATCATAATCGTTGTATGCTCTTCAAACAAGAGCCGATCACCCACAACTGAGTCTAGGATTAATTGTAGTAGTCTTTTATGTTGTGGAAACATCCTAGGAAGGGGAAACCCATTAAAGAGGGTGTAAAGTTTAGACATGACTTTATTGGAAAACTCATT
This sequence comes from Pseudotsuga menziesii, assembly GCA_001517045.1. Taxonomy (NCBI): domain Eukaryota; kingdom Viridiplantae; phylum Streptophyta; class Pinopsida; order Pinales; family Pinaceae; genus Pseudotsuga; species Pseudotsuga menziesii. The sequence goes on along the minus strand of LPNX010101052.1, from coordinate 254,378 downwards.
GTATTTTTCATTTGTAGGGTGACGCAAAACCAAATCAAGGAGTTGTTGAGGAAAATGGATTGGGTTTTCATATAATATCATGTAAAACAAGTAACATTAGTATATAAAATATCTAAGAGAGGATAAATTATCTATTTGCTCATTTATCATATCAACTAAGAATTGGGAAAAGTCTGGCTTAAAATATGTCTCAGCTGAGGAAGGATTTATCTCTAACAGTCAACCTAATACAATATCACTCACAAATTGATCAATTTTGTATTCCAGGATCTAACAAATCAATGCTATGGTGATTTGAGGCATTTCAACAAAAAATATAACATGAAAAGGGATTCTCCCTTTGGTAACTCGGTTCTAGATAGTAGAAAGGTATAGAGGAAGTTTGCTTGATCTTCTAGAGAGAGCTATGTATATTTGGCATTCAACAGATCCTCATTGAAGCTTATGCGAGGCACATTAGGTGGAATATTGAGAATTTTATTGATGAAATATTTTTTCTAGGGCATTCTAGCATCCCATCCCTAGCAACCACTAAATTTTTCTCTTTCAAGTATATGTCAGTGCACCAACATAGGAACTCATGGAAATCACACATACGAGGAATAACCGTAAGGGGGATATCATATTCTCATAGGTGAAAATCATCATTCCCTACTTTAGACCTTTCCTTTGCTTCTCTTGCTACCTAATATAGATATGAAATTGATGTGAGGGAATCAAAAACTTCTAAAAATGAGTCAGACATATGGTCTTCAAGAACTTGGATGGTCATTACAGGTTTAGGTATTGGAGAAGATGGTGAAGAGGTCATTGGGGATGATAGTGATGGTAAATATATGGTGACTTTAGAGAATTGACGATATTGGATAGGAAGAAAGGAAATGAAAAGTTGGATATAGAAAAGCTAAATGCTCTCATATAATTTTGAATTTTTAAAATTGAAGAGCTTGGGGGGGATTTATATATATAAATTCACACGATGAATGTTGTTGCTACATTCCATAATTCAACAGGGCAATTACAACTAGAATTTTTGAGCATTTAAAATATTTTAGCCATTAGGAATGTGGACACATGGAAATAATTTATTGGTGAAAAGTTTGACAGCTTGTCCATTCAACATGCGAGGGATGAGGGAGGTAAATGATTTCAGCTCAGATTAGGGGGTGGATTTGATAAACAAATGTTTTGATCCTGAACTCATGTAATGATGCCACACATCCATGGTTGTTTTATTCTAGGCTTATGGATTTTTAGATACTCCACAAGCACTTTCATGAGATTGAATTCCTTAGGACCATTGATCTCCCATCTTTATGATCTGCTCACATGTTGATCATTGTGGCACTCTTGAAATTCCATGTCACTCCCCTTCATTCCATCGTGTCACATTGTTGAAACATGTGCCCCTTTGAGGTTTATTAGACAACTTATAGGAGCATTATATATTCACACTCCATAGGACAATTTTGTGGTTTCAGGATCGAAAGAGAAGTAGTTTAGATAAACAAGTTTTGAGATTATGAAAGACCTTGGTAATGCCATGTGTCTTGAGTGGTTTTCTTTCGGTATCATTCCATTTAAAATAAAACTTGATCAAGTTCTTATCCTGAAATTATTAGGTCTGTTGATTTCATCGAAGATGATATATACCATTGAAGCTTGGATGCCTTCCATTTATCAGAGATAATATAAACATTAAGTCTTTTGAGATTCTATCGTTCAATTGGGACCATCTTATATGACAAGTAACCCTCAGATTCAGATTTATGTATCCTGCAAGACTCCCATATCACTCTCTTGAGTAGGACAGATCCTAAAAATCTCAGTAGATGAGAATGACATCTTCCTCATTCATAGAAAAATATCTTGATTCACACATATTTGTTGTCATCATTGATCAAAGTAAATATTGGTACCAACATCACCTGTGACAAGGATATGTGCTCTATTGTGCAATCCTTCTACTAATGGAGACATTACATCCCATGGAATGAGTCGATCATCCACACTAATCACAAGCCCCTGTAAGTCATGCAAACATAAGTAAAGTTACCAAATTACCATAACCAAAAGTGGTCCACATACATGCAACAATTCCTCCTAGACATCAAGTAGAATAAATATAGGACAAGTTGAGTCATACAATTCCTCAACCGTCCTCCAACTGATATAATGAATACCATGATCAACTCTTGTGAACATGATCCCTTCAAGTGGCCCCATTTTTAGAACAACAAGCCTGACTTTACTATTACCAATAAGGAATTTGAAATAGGAAGATTAGTCTCGATCTTTCATTTATAGGATGAAATTCTATACCATCTTAGCCACCTCTATGTTTGTTTATAGGAGCATGAGAACTTTATATGGGACTTGCATTACATTTGAGTGGTATGGTGTTTCAGTGTAGAGAAGACAATGGTAGTGTTGTGAAATTACTTCCAGTAGGCAAATCACTAACAAGATGTTGGAAATTACATTAGATCGTGCACCTCCTATGCAATTGCAAAACCTACCATCAAAAAACAAGGGTTGTACATTTTGTTTCCTACCCAAATTATACCTTGGGAATCTATCTGCATGGACTATGTGTTTAACTTTCATTCAACCAAGCATGGAAATGACCGTGCATTAGTGATTTTCAAACGGTTCTCTAAGATGGAAATTTTAACTCCCTGTAAGAAGAGCATCATAGCAGAGGCCACTGCTAACATCTTATTCAAGAATGTTTGGGTTCATTTGGGCCTCCTACAAACCATTATTTTAGATCAATACAACATATTCTTGAGTACTCTTTGGTCTAGACTATGGTCAATTATGTGAACCAAGTTGACCAAATTAAGTACCTTCCACCCCCAAACCAATGGACACACAAAGGTGGTCAACAAGATGAATGTGCAAATTATGAGAATGCACAACTACAAACATCCACACACTTGGTACAAGAGCCTTATGTTTATAATAGCTACAATAGAAATGTTCATGGTTTTATTGGCCACAACCCCTTTACTATTCTTTAGCCTCATTTTGTTATCATTTTTGGGAATTAAATAACATATTTAAAGACATATNTACAGATCGTTATTTCGGCACAAGGTAAGAACAAATTTGATGTTATTATAGTTGTGGTTATTAATATCATTTTTATGATTTTATTAACTCAAAACTATGTGATTTAAAGCATTTTTAAATGTATTATCTGATATGTATATTTGTTTGCAGATTTTATAGTTCGTTTGGGAAAATTAACAATAAAATGTATTCAGCCTTCCTCTCGCACCATATGGTGACCATACGTCCAACTCATAATCCAGCTTGGCATTTAGCTCGTCATCCAGCTGTTGTGTGAGATTCACTGATCATTTCCCAAGTGTGCCCTAGATTGATGCACTACACATCCAACTCATAGTTCAGTGTTCCATTTAGGTCACCGATCAACTCACTTATCATCTTGTGCATTGTCCATAGTTGGTCCTGAGCATTTAAACATGAAATAGTTTGTAAATATCATTAGCTCGCCATCATGCCAACCATCTCTGTGCTAGACCGATGCATTTAACTCATCCTCTGGAAGGATCTCCACCTTGGTGCTCATTATCCATGCGTTTAAAGGGTTGAACATTTAACTCACCACCTGAGTTCCAGAAGACCGACTGTATCGTCGCCCCTGATCTCCACAACACCACCAGTTTGCATGCTCATGCTGATAAGGGACCTGCATTCTAGAACCTGCTACTGTGTACAAGCCTGCTATCACCACCAGTCCATCCTCCACGCTAAGGAAGGGGTCATTGCCACATCCAGCATGCTGTAGAATCCTGTCCATGCAAAAGAAGGAGTAGACTCATCTTGTTATGCGGCGATCATGCTGAATGAAGATCCAGGTCATGCTTTGGCTGCAAATCAATTATGTGCTTTAAATATTTCCTAAAATTAGAGAGTCGTTGACCTTTAGGGTCGAATTTCTCATCTCTTATGTAAAACTATATATATCTGTCTCTGAATGAAGATAAAGTTAGTTAGTCAGAGCCAGAGTTAGTCATAGTTTTAAGCACTCTAATTCTACTTATGATTCTAAATAAAGAGTTGTATGCATTTTTGTTGAAGACTGCGTTTGAATAGGAGTTAGCAGATTTCACCCCTGATTGTTGGGAGGGCCCTCATCAACAAGAGGTTCATTAGCTTAGTTTTAATTCAGTTCTTTCTTTTCTGTTCTAGTTAATCTAGTTTAATTTCCAGTTTGTTTTCTTGAGATGTTATTGTCTTTCTTGTATTGCATTACTTTAGTTTTCTTTTAGTAGTTAAATAAGTATTGTATTTCCTGTATTGCATTAGTTTAGTTTTATTTTAGTAATTATTTAAGTAGATGCACACATAGTTTTACTTTCAGTCTTTTATTCTTAGTTAGTTGCTTTTAGTTTTTAGTTTCAGACAAGCAGAATAGTTTATTTCCATTTGAATTTAGTTTTGGTTAGTTATAAATTGGCTTAAGTAGAATAGTTTGTTTTCTTTTCAATGTAGTCTTGTTTATTTATTTCCCGTTATTAAATTATTTATATAAAATAGTTTTCTTTCATTCAAATTCGGTTTTGTTTTTCTGTCATGAATTTGTTTAAGGTAATTTCTAGTTTGTTCAAGTTGAATTCTAGTTTATTAATTAGTTTACAATGCAATGTTTTCTTGTTGTTTAAAGTGTAAGTTTGAAGTTAATTTGTTGGTTAAATATGTTTGTTTATTAATTCTAAGCATTAGGTTTAGAACTGCATAACTTCAGCTGAAGAATTAGTTCATTTAGGTTAATTTTTACATCTTTTTACTGTATGGACCACCATTCGGAATGTCTGTCTAGTCTGCCATTCACTCACCCTTTACAAACCTACTGTTTAGTCTGTCATTTAACCCTTGGTTTTTACTATTTTTATACATTTTTTAGATTGTTTCTAGTTTTGTTTTGTCAATCTTTGGATTATAATTGTAGTTGGTATTTTTATTTAAGCATTGCAATTAAAGTATGGTTGTTTTAATTTATTGATTAAAGTTTTATCATTTTTCTTAAGTTGTTTTATTCTTTGAATATTAAATACTAATTTTGTTTTACTGCTATTTTATTTCATGGTCATCTTCGTTTGCATTTAGAGTTTAGGATTAGATGTACTATTTTTAAAAGGAAGTTAAGTTATTTGTAATCATAGGAATCATTCTTGTTTTTATGTGTGTATTGAAAAATATAAATTATAAATATCTTTATTAAGTTTTCTAGTTGCTTCAGTTTATTATCTTTATTAAGTTTTCTACTTGTTTTTTTTTTCATTTTTCTATTCTTTATAAGATAAGTTGTCTTCTTACCCCAGCCTTTGCTTAAGGAGTAGTTAGTTGGTTATTTGTTAGTTTAGTTGTTATAATTTCTTTATGTATGAGTTAGTGTCTGAAGTTATAAGTATTATTTCTTATGTCTTTCTTTTCAGTAGCTGTTTAGAATTTGATATTCCAGTTCAGTCCAATTACTTAGATAATTTTAGGAGTTTGACTCAATTTTTGAACTTTCGATCTTTTGTTTATTAAAATATCTCCACAACACCCTAGGAGCCTTTTTACCTTTGCATATATTTTGTATCAAATCTAATCTTACCAACCTCAGTTGATAATTAAATATTAGGTGAATTAATCTAGTGGATATAACACCCAACATTTTTTGGCGCCGTTGTTGGAGAGTTGTTTTATAAGGTAGAATAAATAGGGTTCCTTTATAAAGTTTAGATAGATAGATAGATTAATTTTGTATTACACAAAAAGAGGGAGGGGATAATCATAAGACACAAAGATGACTTCACCACAGAATTTCCTTGGTGTAAGCTAGGCGCATCCACTATCGTGGGGTGCCCCAAAGCCTTGTTATTCCTTTGTTGTTTTTGTAAGTGTGTTACTTTCTGCATTTGTCATATGCTTGTTTTCTTTTTTAGAACCGACGCATCTGTATAACAAGAACCCCTAAATCCAACAATAATAATATAGCATAATTTTTCTTTAATTTAGTTTTCTTTTCATGAACAGACTTAGAGATCCTCAGGGTAGATTTATTAAAGTAGGAAAATCTATCAACATTTCTGCTAACTATTCTAGGGGACGTAACACCCCAACTACTAACTCACCAGAAAGGTATCGAAAAAAAACTAAAGGGAGTAATTTTTCTTGGAAACCTAAAAAAACTATTTCAAGAGATCTTACCAAGGGAACCATAGAAGGAGAAATTTAGAAGGATCAACCACTAGTAACCTCTAGTTCTTCACTAGTCACGAAACCAAAGGATACGACCTTTTCACTAGTAGGAAGTCCAAATTTTGTTGACCTTTTTGATCCTGAGAAATTAAAATCCCTCTTTGGAAACCCCTCAGATACAATTATCTCACAAATTGAGACATCCATAGTAGAAACTAATCTCCCTCTAGGGTTCAATAAGAAAACAGTTGAGTGGGGGAAGATCTCTCCCGAAACAGAGCGTTGGGACACTCCATTATCACCTCGAAAGGAGCTTCCTAGGTATATTTATATTAAAAACCCAGCCTATATGGAGGGGCCAGGAAGGAACAAAGATCGTAACGAAGTTAGAAATAATGAAGGAGAAGGAGAAAATCAAACTGAGGCTACCTTCGGGTTTCCTATCCTAGATACTCTACTAGATGTAAATATGAAAAACATCCGTCCTTCTTCTTTACCTACCTTTTATGGAAAAATTAATGAGGACCCGAACACATTCTTGTTCGAGTTCAATATTCTCTGTAGGAGCTATAATTACCTACAAGATGCTCATAAACTAAAACTCTTTCCCGCTAAAATGAAAGATTCCACCATACGATGGTTCATGGGATTAGGTGAATTGACTATCAGGACTTGGGATGACATGAGAACCTCATTCTTGCAAAATTATCATGAATACTGCAAACCTAAAGACTCTTGACACGATATATTCAAGATACAACAACTTGAAGATGAAATCCTAGAGGATTATCTCGAAAGGTTCATTTATACCCTTCATAAATCAAAGTAGCATGACCTTCGAGAAGATGCAGTACGTACAATTTTTCTCAAAGGAATCTCCGAAGACTTTCTAGAGAGTCTTAATCTCATGGAAGCTAGCGATATTCTCATAAGACTTTTGCACATATCAGTGAGATGTGTAAAACTTATTCTAGAAGTATGGGGAAAGTTGGGAAAAACTTTCGGGATCCTTATAGTAGAAATGTAAGAGGAAATGTTCCTAGTTCAAGAGGAGTTACACAGATGGAATTAGATAACCTATTGGAGAATTTTAATACTGACATCTTAGGATCCATGGGTTCTCAATTAGATGATTTACAAGCCAAGAAAAGGAAAGATGAAGAACATGAAGCAATGAGTATTTTCTGTCCAAGGTGTAGAACAAAACATCCCCAAAGGGAGTGTCCGTTAAACAACATTTTTGTATGTCACATCTGTATAGAGGAACATCCGACAAATAAATGTCCATCCTTTCATGGATTGCCATCCTTTCATGGATTGCAATCCATATATAAGAGTGGCGATGTAGGTGAAACATATAGGAGGCCTCCTTGGAAATCTAGAGATAAATCAATATACCATAATTTTCCACCACAATCCCCACCCTATTACCCTTCATACCAACAACCCCAACAATGGAACAATCCTAGTTGGTAGAGTTGGCCACCTTAGTATCCTCCTCCTCAATTTTCGCAGCAATAGTACTGGTCACAAGGGTGGAGAGGACAGCCATATCCTCAGTCACAACCTACCCCTCCACCTAGTCATCCTTATCCTCAACATCAATCGAATTTATAGCAGCATTTTCCTGGATTTGTACCTCTAGTTCCTCTCATTACACAACAAGCTCATCACTTCCAGAATACAAATCCTCTGCGACTAACATTATTACCTACACAACCAATACCTAACCCTAATAATAATCAAACTCAACCTCTTAAAAATATTGGGTTGCAAGCTCTTCCATCTTATCTTTTTTCGACTGTACCTATACATGAGATTCAATTACGGTCTAGGAGAGTTGTTAATGATAAATCCAGAACATCAGTCACCATTCGTGAGGAAAATGATGAAGACGAAGAATCAAATGAACCCGTGAATGATGCCATTTTGGAGGATTTGAATATTTCAAAAGTTCCAATACCTACTCGTCCTCCACATGAACTTATTCAGGAACAGAGAATTCCTCCATTTCTAGTAAGACTAGTAATATAAAAACCTGTAGTCCACTCTGAGTATGATATTTTGAATGAATTAAAGCATATCTATATCAAAATCCTGTTATTACAAGATATTAAAGACATACCAATTTACAGTAAGGTGATAAAGGAATTATGCATTAAATGTTTAGGGAAGAAAAAAAAAGACCCCCTTACAGTTCATGTCATAGGAGAGATGTTTGAATATATGAGAGATTAGTCTTGGATTGCAAAATATACAAATCCAGGAGCCCCAGTAGTGACTGTAGTCATAAATAATACCGCCATAGGTAACACATTAATCGATTTAGGATCATCCATCAGTATGATGACCACCGCAGTTTTACAGTTGGGACAATTTCTTCGAACCACCCCTTCCATCTCGGAACTAGCAGACCGTATTACGGTAAAGCCTGTTGGAGTCCTGGATGACATTATTGTATCAGTAGATTCATGGGAATACCCCATCGATTTCATGGTCATAGAATCAAAGGATCCTTATAAAGGACATCCTATCATCTTGGGAAGACCATGGTTAGCTACTGCCAATGCTTTTATAGGATGTAGGGATTGGGAGATGACCATTTCCAATGGACAGTCTACCCAAAAACTTATTTTATATCCCCCAGCACAACCAATAACTGAAAATTCATGGTGGTTAAATTGTTCCTTTGGGGACAAAGCTTTTGTTGACCCTTCCTTTCCTAATGATTTCTCCTCGGCATTGCAGGAGCAATTTATTGAGAATGTATTGAATCAGTTTATTTCCTCCACCACTACTATAGATTTTCCTTAGTTGTTTGCTAAATTTGATCAAATCTTTGGAGATGAGTTTCAAGAAACTATGGCTCTCTCAATGTTTACAGAAGCACCTTGTGTCTTCACCATCAAAGAGCATACAGGACCTTTCACCATACCTTGTGAAGTTGGCCCTAAAACATTTCTGCACATAAATGCAGTATTAAGTGAATATCAACAAGCTCAACTACTTAAGGTTCTTAAAAAACAAGATGGAGCATTTGCATGAGAATACACTAATATGAAGGGTATACACCCTGACATGTGTATTCACCACATTTATATGGATCCAAATATACCACTTGTAAGACAGCCTTAGAGGAGGATGAATCCTACTTTGAAGGAGGTAGTAAAAGAAGAATTACAAAAACTCCTTACCGTCAGTTTCATCTATCATATTTTCGATAGAAAATGGGTGTCTCCACTAGTAGTAGTTCTAAATAAAGTTATAGGGAAATGGCGTATTTGTGTTGATTTTAGGGAACTAAACAAAGCCACTCTTAAAGACTACTTTCCTTTTCCCTTTATTGACCAAGTATTATATACCTTGTCAGGTAAGCAGTATTTTTCCTTTTTTGACAGATATAGTGGATATAATCAGATCCTAATAGAACCTGAAGATTAGGATAATACCACTTTTACATGTCCTTCGGGGACATTTTATTATAGAGTTTTTACATTTGGCTTATGTAATGCACCCTCTACTTTTCAGCGAGCAGTCTTAGGAATATTTTCTAATCTTATACATGACTGTGTTGAGATATACATGGATGATTTTATAGCCTATGGTAATGATTTTCAAGAATCTCTTTACAAACTTGAGAAATTTTTGATCCGATGTCAAGAGACAAACTTAGATCTTAGTCATGAAAAGTGTAAAATGTTACTGACAGAAGGTATAGTTCTAGGACACCATATTTCTTCTCAAGGAATTAAGTTAGACCCTGCTAAGATCGAAGTAATAGTTGGCCTTCCCTCTCCAAAAACCAAGAAGGAGGTTAGAATATTTTTGGGTCATGCAACCTATTATCGCTGTTTTATTGAAAACTTTACAAAGATAGCTGCACCAATGTTTAAATTGCTCATAAAAGATGTAGAATTCCAATGGATAGAATCTTGTCAAAATGCTTTTGAGATTTTAAAAGCTAAACTATCAGTAGCACCAATACTTAGCGGCCCTCACTGAACCCTTCCCTTTCATATATCTACTGATGCTTCCGATATGGCCATAGGAGGAGTCCTAGGTCAGAAAGAAGGACAATCACCTTATTCCATTTATTTTATTAGCAAAAATATTTCTCCTGCCGAACTAAACTATACCGTTACTGAAAAATAATTTTTTGCATTAGTTTATGCTATTAATAAATTCCACCATTATATTACAGGGTACAAAGTTTTTGTGCACATCGATCACTTTTCCATTAGATTCTTAATGAATAAACCAATCACCAATGGTAGATTTACCCAGTGGGTTCTCCTATTGCAAGAATTTAATATTACTGTCATTGATCGACCTGGTAAAGAAAACATAATAGCAGATTTTCTTTCTCGTATACAACACGATAGTGGTACTAAACCTATTGATGATACTTTTCCTGATAAACATCTGTTTGCTATGTCTATTCAAACCCCTTGGTTTGTTGATATTGCAAACTATCTAGCGACTGAAAAAGTACCACACCATTTGGCTCCATAGGAGAAACGCCACATAATAGTACAAAGTTATAACTATTCCTGGGTTGATAATGACCTCTTTTGCACTGGCCCAGATCTTACTATTAGAATATGTGTGCGATAGGATGAAATGATAGACATCCTCCTAGCATGCCTGATGGACCATGTGGAGGCCACTTTTAGGATAAATGGACAGCGTACAAAGTACTGCACTCTGGTTATTACTGGCCAAGCATTTTTAAGGATGCTGCCAAGTATGTCAAAGGATGTGATAGCTGTCAAAGAATGGGTAGACCCACAACATCAGACCAAATTCCTTTACAGCCACAGGTCATGATTGAGCCTTTCGAAAAATGGGCTCTTGATTTTTTAGGACCAATCTCTCCCATGTCTCGTAAAAAGAAATATATCTTGGTTTGTATAGATTATGTTACCAAATGGGTAGAAGCTAAAGCTTTATTTAGGGCTACAGAGAAATCTATAGTAGAATTCATATATGAAAAAATATTTACTCGGTTTGGTGTACCCAGAGAAATTGTCACAGACCAAGGTACCCAATTCACTTCCAAATTAATGCAAGAGCTCACTACGAAGTATGGTATCCAGCATTGTAATTCCTCACCTTACCATCCTCAAGCTAATGGCCAGGTAGAATCAACCAATAAAGTATTAGAAGCTATTTTAACCAAGACCATTCACTTACATCATAAGGATTGGGCGGATAGACTTCCTGAGGCTTCATGGTCCTATAGAATAACAGGGAGAAATACTACCGGACATACCCCCTATGAGTTAGTATATGGAAAACAAGTCCTTTTACCTATTGAATTTCAAGTTAAAACCTTTCGTATGGCAACACAGTTAGGTATGGATTTGGATGAAGCGCAGAAACAACGAATCCTACAGATTCATGAATTAGATGAAATTAGACAGGATGCACTCCAAAGTACCATGCTAATACAGAGTCAACAGAAGCAATGGCATGATAAATTTATCAAGAAAAATAAATTTAATACTGGATATTGGGCATTACTATTCGATTCACAGTTTAAAAACTTTAAAGGAAAATTGACTGCCCATTGGTTGGGCCCTTATGGGGTTGTTACAGCTTTTGACAATGGACCAGTAAAAATTAAACCAATTGATGGCTTGGAAGTTTCCTTTATAGTGAATGGACATAGAATTAGGATTTATCATCAACCAACATCCAGACAGGATTTCGTACAAAATGTTTTACAACAAAGAGAATTGGAATTGATTGAAGAGGAAGTTATTCCTCCTCCTCCTGCTCCATGAAATTATTTTGGGTTATCATCACTTGTATATATGTAGGTATGTTTTTTCTTCTATGAATAAATGAGAGTCATTTCTGATAAAATAGATTATATGTGACTCTTTTGCTTTCTATGTTTTTATGAATAAATTGAATCATGTAACAAATGGTTTTGCAGTTTGATCATGCATACTTTATCTCTGTAAGCAGCTTATGAAGTATTATCTAGAAAAGGTAATTACGCTCGTAAGGTATCTTAACTTTTCTTAATTTGTAGTTTATATAGACAATTAAAGATAACTCCTTGCATATCATTTTAACCACTCCTTTTATGATTGATACAGTTTCTGGTATTTTGATTCAGACATGTATACTTCTGATTTGTTATTTCAAATAGTGCTTGATAAGACCTATTTTCATTATCATTCATCTTGTGCCTATGGATTACTAGTTCATCTTGTACTTGTTATCAAAACTTGTCTCTCAAATATCTCTTTGTGTTAACTCGAGAGTAGGTGGAATGTTTTACCTGTGGGGAACATTACTTATTATTTTGAAAAGGATGGATTCTATTATTTGGAACATTACTTTAAGTTATTCTCTTTTGACATGATTTATGATTAAGGATGGTATGAAAAGCTATTTGTAAGTTTATTTCTGTAAAATTGAATTATGTGTTTTTAGCAGGGCTTAGCACGCTCTAGTACCAATCGGCTCCCATAAATTTAATATCATTATATACAAGGCAAAGCCACCGGGGTACTAAATAGGCCTACTAGAAATGGGTCAATGCTGCGTAACAACTTAAAACCAGTAATCTCAATAAATGCAAGTAAACCCACCGAGGTACTGAACAGGCTCACTGGCAGCGGGACTATACTTGCATGGTACCAAGATAAGCTCGCCGGGGTACTGAACAAGCTTGTTGGAAGCAGGGAAATATTAGGTAAAGAGGTCTAGTTAATGCACTACTATGCACATGATTTGTAAAATAGTGATCATATACAGAAAATATTTGAAAATTTATTATAATAAAATGTTAAGGCCCATTCTCTTTACTGTCACTTGAGAATTGCTATAAGTTGGGCTTGGACTTGGCCATATAATTGAATCCATAGCTAGGATGTTATTATCCTAGAAATGGGACCCATAGTTACATATCTCACACACTACGGGGTAAACTTAAAGTATTTAATGATGACAAGATATATTTACAATGAGGCATCGATGCCTAGCTTTTCCTATGGCATTCTTTCGATTATATTATTATCTCTTTCTATGGTCTTTCTCTGCACTGTTATTTTTCATAAATATACATCTCTGAATCACTTTCCTTTACTAGTTAATTTGTCTTTTCTTTATAAAAATAATAACAACATACTTGCACTTTTCTTTATCTAAAATAAACTATTCTTCTCCTTTGCATAAGGACATGCCATATCCTTGGTTTGGGGGAGGATTAGGATTGGACTAATGATTCAGAACAAAATATTTGTTTTCTTTTATCTTTTAATGATGAAATTGCTTATCTCTAACAAATGTTAAAGTGTTTTTAGGTTATAACGTGAAGCATGTTTTGACAGAAAAATATGAAGAAATTTGATGGAAGACTTTACGAAGGATTTGACTAATGATTCAGATAAGGGTATGAATGAGATATTGTGGTATTATAGCATGGATCATTAAAATTTGTCAACCAAATTTTTGTTCTTGAATATAGTTTTATTTCTGTATGGATGCTTTGATCTTAAAATTTCTTTGTTATCATTTTATCATTAGCATATTTTTATGTAAATACACATGAAAACTATTTTTCGTGAACGTCATTTATGCATTTGCGATATATGTTCAAGATGTCCAAAGTTTTACTTTGGACATGTTTGAACTTGCTATAAACTTTATAAATTTATTCATCCAATGCATATGCTTGTTAAAAGATACATATCTTGAATTCTGCTATAATAGTATGGTCTCCTAAGAAATCTAAATATTCTACTATCCCATCATCATTTTTTTCTATTTTGACATAAAATAAATATTCCTTTAGTATGATTAAAGTTTAAATTCTTTCTTTCATTTTCCAAGTAGAAGGTAGTAACTGGCGCAACTTTGCCTTTTTATTTAATCTTTTTTCCTTCTGCTCAGTGGGACCTGGAATTTCTTTCGTTTGGAGGAATGTTGAGCCTCATTTTGTTATCATTTTTGGCAATTAAATAACATATTTAAACACAGATTTTATTATCTTCAGTATGTTTTATGGCATACAGATCATTATTTCGGCACAAGGTAAGAACAAATTTGATGTTATTATAGTTGTGGCTATTAATATCATTTTTATGATTTTATTAACTCAAAACTATGTTATTTAAATCATTTTTAAATGTATTATCTGATATGTATATTTGTTTACAGATTTTATAGTTCATTTGGGAAAATTAACAATAAAATGTATTCATCCTTCCTTTTGCACCATATGTCCCGCTCATGATCCAGATTGGCATTTAGCTCGTCATCCAGCCGCTGTGAGAGATTCACTAATCATTTTCCAAGTGTGCCCTATATTGATGCACTACACATCCAACTCACAGTTTAGTGTTTCGTTTAGCTCACCGATCAGCTCGCTTATCAGCTTGCGTATTGTCCATAGTTGGTCTTGAGAATTTAAACATGAAATAGTTGTAAATCTCCTTAGCTCGTCATCATACCAACCATCTCTGTGCTAGAATGATGCATTTAAATCATCCTCTGGAAGGATTGCCACCTAGATGCTCATTATCCATGCGTTTAAAGGGTTGAACATTTAACTCACAACCTATGTTCCAGAATACTGACCGTGTCACCGACCCTGCTCTCCACAACACCACCAGTTTGCATGCTCACGCTGATAAGGGACCTACATTATAGAACCTGCTATTGTGTACAATCCTGCGCTCACCACCAGTCCATCCTCCATGCTAAGGAAGGGGTTGTTGCCACATCCAACACACTGTAGAAGCCTATCCATGCAAAACAAGGAGCATACTCTTCTTGTTATGCCACAATCACGTTGAATGAAGAGCCATATCATGTGTTGGTTGCAAATCAATTATGTGCTTTAAAGATTGCCTAAAATTAGAGAGTAGTCGACCTTTAGGGTTGACTTGCTCATCTCTTATGTAAAACTATATATATCTCTCTCTGAATGAAGTGAAATCTAGTTAGTCAGAGCCAAGTTAGTCATAGTTTTAACCACTATAATTCTGTTTTTGAATCTGAATAAAGAGCTGTATTCATTGTTGTTGAAGACTACGTTTGAGTAGGAGTTAGCAGACTTCACCCCTGATTGTTGGGAGGGCCCCTCATCAACCATAGGTTCATTATCTTAGTGTTAATTCAGTTCTTTATTTTCTATTCTAGTTAATCTAGTCTAATTTCCAGTTTGTTTTCATTAGATGTTATTGTCTTTCATGTATTGCATTAGTTTAGTTTTCTTTCAGTAGTTAAATAAGTATTTTATTTCCTATATTGCATTAGTTTAGTTTTATTTCAGTAATTAAATAAGTAGATGCATGCATAGTTGTACTTTCAATTATTTACTTTCAATCATTTGCTTTCATTCTTTTGTTCTTTAGTTAGTTGCTTTTAGTTAGTCATTTCATTCCAGTATTGCTTTCAGTTTTTAGTTTCAGACAAGTAGAATAGTTTATTTCCATTTGAATTTAGTTTTGGTTATTTATAAATTGGTTTAAGTAGAATAGTTTGTTTTCTTTTCAATGTAATCTTGCTTATTTATTTCCTATTATTAATTTATTTATATAGAATAGTTTGCTTTCATTAAAATTCAGTTTTGTTTTTCTGTCATGAATTTGTTTAAGGTAATTCCCAGTTTGTTCAAGTTGAAGTCTAGTTTATTAATTAGTTTACAATGCAATGTTTTCTTGTTGTTTAAAATATTAGTTTGAAGTTAATTTGTTGGTTAAATAGGTTTGTTTATTAATTCTATGCATTAGGTTTAGAACTGCATAACTTCAGTTGAAGAATTAGTTCATTTAGGTTAATTTTTACCATTTTTTACTATATGGACCGCCATTCGGACTTTCTATCTAGTTTTCCATCCAGTCACCGTTTACAGACCTACTATTCAGTTTGTGATTTAACCCTTGGTTCTGTTTTTACTTTTTTTATGCATTTTTCAGATTGTTTCTAGTTTCTTTTGGTGAATCTTTGGATTATATTTGTAGTTGGTATTTTTATTTAAGAATTTCAATTAAATTATGGTTGTTTTAAGTTAGTGATTAAAGTTTTATCATTTTTCTTAAGTTGTTTTATTCTTTGAATATTAAATACTGATTTTGTTTTGCTCCTATTTTATGTCATGGTCATCTTCGTTTGCATTTAGAGTTTAGGGTTAGATGTACTATTTTTAAAAGGAAGTTAAGTTATTTGTAATCATAGGAATCATTCTTCTTTTTATGTGTGAATTGAAAAATAGAATTTTAAATATCTTTATTAAGTTTTCTAGTTGCTTCAGTTTATTATCTTTATTAAGTTTTCTACTTGATTTTTTTTTCAGTTTTCTATTCTTTATAAGATAAGTTGCCTTCTTACCCCAGCCTTATGCTTAAGGATTAGTTAGTTGATTATTTGTTAATTAAGTTGTTATAATTTCTTTATGCACGTGTTAGTGTCTGAATTTATAAGTATTATTTCTTATGTCTTTCTTTTCAATAGCTGTTTAGAATTTGATATTCTAGTTCATTCCAATTACTTAGATAATTTTAGGAGTTTGACTTGGTTTTTGATCTTTCGATATTTTGTTTATTAAAATATATCCCCAATACCCTAGGAGCCTTTTTACCTTTGCATATATTTTCTATCAACTCTAAACTTACCAACCCCAGTTGATAATTAAATATTAGGTGAATTAATCTAGTCGATATAACACCCAACAACTATGTACTTGGGGTTCCAACAACTAGTCCCAATTGATGTAGTGTTTTCCATAGTTTCTACACAGGATGAATCCTCCCATGATCAAACATAAGCTAATCATGTAGCCAAATTATTTTACTAGATCCATCAGATACATGGATAGTATTGTTAGCACTATATTTGAAATTGTGGATTGTTTAATTGAAGTGATTGGAAATGATCAAATTTGAAAATTTTGTCGAAGTGCCCTCTAGATTATGGGTTAACATGATATTTCATCATGGGTCGTTGGATGAAGAAAGGGATTTGATCTACGGTGGTGGATCGTTTCACTTTTTGAAACATGGAGGATAAATTGAAATGTTCTTCATCAGCGGAATGGAGGTGAAACATGTCAAGTATTGATGACTCAGATTAAAGATGTTGTAGATCTATGGTGGAAATAAATTTTCATAGATACGAGATGCAAGGAATAAACTAAAGTTTTGTATTTGTGGAATCCATTAAAAAGGTGAAACTTTGAAGGGCTCAGATTGATACAAGGTAGTACAAACGACGTTGGAAAATTCCATAGATTGAACATGCTCGGATGAAATAAGTTTTCCAATTTGTGGAATTGGTTAACTATTGGAAATATTAGATAGACAATATGTGAGTGAAGATAGATCTACAGTCTGAAAAAATTTCATAGATTGAACTAGCGCGGAGAAATTCAAGTTTGAAATCTGCAAAAATTGGTAGGGGCCACATTGATCAAAGGTTGCGATAATGGTCAGGTTTTGATTGACAAGTAAGGTGCATTCCGCCAGTGGAAGTTTCTCAATTGATCAGGATTGAAATGATTAGGGGAATGTTAAAGCTTTTCACAGTTGGATGGTTCTGATGAAGGAAGATTGCAGATCAATGGTTGATATTGATTCTACCAAATCAAGTTGTGCAAGGTGATAATGTTGAGTCTTGGTATTGATATCTTGTGCATGAACAACTTAGATTTCAAAGAAAAGAAAATATATAGTATAAATTACAAGATACACACAATGGTTATGAAACATAAAAAAATTAAAAGAAGCACCTACATGGAGTTCAAAGGTTTTTTTTTTTTAGCACTGGAATTGACGATAACCCTGACTGTGTGCAAAGTACCAACATGGACGAGTTAGAACATTGTGCTAATTAAGAAGTCGGGCATCCTAAATAATTTCCAAGTACTTATAAAAATGGATGAAATAGAAGTGGTAGAAGTGGCAGATAGTGAAGAGTTAGGGGTTTCCTGTCAGAAGGTTGAGAAAAGTTTCGAAGAAAAAAATGTTGAAGTTTCTGATACCATTTTACTGAATGAAACAATTGAGACGGCTAAAAATAAATTGAAAATTCTTAAGGACCAAGGTAGTGACACCCATGGCATTTTCAGGTCTTTCTTTTATCTTTTCTCTGTTGACCAGACCCCCAATTTCCCTGAATTTTTTGAGTTGTGTGTGAATAATTATTTTGCAACTGAAGAAGTCATCATGGATTAACCTAAGTCTAGGATCCTTTTCCCTATTCATGCCTCTATTATCCGCAAAACCCTATCTATCACAGATGATTTTGTTCATTTATCCCAGGAGTACAAAGAAGAAAACATCATACATTTCTTCCAAGAGTCCGTAGCCGAGAGGAAGGAAGCATTTTTTATGTCATGTTCAAAGCATGATAGTGAGGTTATAATTTTATCTTACCCTATTAACCTGGTTTTGTTTAATGAAGAAACCTAGTTGTGTATAACTTTAGCCAGTCAAATTTTGGGGTTAGACACTAATGATTATGTTACAGAGTCACTGTTGAGTTTGTTGTTTATCTTAAGTACTTGCCCAATTGAGTCTAAACTTCCAGGTCAGTATTTCTAGTCTTGTTTCCTTAAGTTTGATGAGTTCCTAGCTGAGAACATTCGTTCTCACTTAGTCAAATTCCACGATACCATAGTTTTTAGATTCCAGTCCTTTTTGCTGAAGATGTTCTTCTCACATAATGAAGATAACCTACAGTTTCCTGAGTTGGTAATCACTGATGAAATAACCCAAGATTGTTGTAGGGTTCTTCTGGACAATCCGCAGTAGACGTTTTTAGGTCGACGTTTCGATTCTGAATCTGGAACCATCATCAGGACAAGTAGTGAATAGGTAAAGCTGCAGCTCTGGAATTAAATAACGGTTGGTGTGGTTATATAATTACATTGGACGACTAGTCCTAGGTTTAAGGAAATAAATAAAAGATTAAATTTGTTTTTAAAATTAGGTTAAATAACTTGTTTAACAATTGAAATATCTTTATTTAACTTTAAAGGTTTAGGATTAGGGTTTATGAAATAGGGCTTAAGTTAGGGCTAAAAATAGGGCATAAAATTAATTGTTTCAAATTTAATTTATTTAAATTAATAATTTAAATTAATAATAAAATATTTACAAATTATTTTTAATTTATTGTTAGGTTAATAAAATTATTTATCAACTAATTGAATTGAATTAGGGCTTAAACTAGGGTGCGACTAGTCCTAGGTTTAAGGAAGGGGGATTAATAAATAGCATAATGTAATTTGTTTTACAATTAGGTTAATGTTAATATTTGAAATATCTTAATTTAATTTTAAAGGCTTAAGATTAAGGTTTAAAATAGGGCTTAAAATTAGGGCAAGTAATTTAATTTCAAATATAATTTCCAATATAATTTTTGATATATTCTTGTTTCCAAATTAATTTATTTTAAATTGTTATAAAATATTTATAATTTATAAATTGAAATATTAATAAAATCTTTATTAAGTTAATAAAATTATTTGACAAATATCTTTTGAAATGAAAAAGGGTTAAAAATTATTAAAAATAAGTATGAAAAGATTTACTTTCTAATATAATTTTAAATTTAATTTCTAATATAAATTTAATTTAATTTATTTTTAAAATGTTATAAATTATTTTAAATTTAATTTATTTTTAATTGTTATAAATTATTTATAATTTATAATTTAAATTATTAATAAAATATCTTGAATTATTAGTGAATTCAAAGTTATTATTAAGTTATTTTTTAAAGATTTTACTTTAATTTTAAATTAATTTTAATTTAACTACACTTAAAAAACTAGGCTAGGCTAAGGTTTAGAAAGATTGAACCTGTCTATTGGACATGTTTAGACCCTTGATAAGGTGGACCCAACTTTTGCTAACTTCAAAACCGCCATCTTTGTTAAGGTTGTTGGGATGTTTGATGATCTCTATAGCTTCCCTGAATCTTCGTTTAAAGTAGTGGTTCTCTTGGGCAAGCAACGACGTTTCCTCAAGACAAATATGATGTTTCGACTTCTCTGAGTGTTCAGCTAAGGTAGAGGTGCGAATACGTTGGTTGCGGATATCAGCCCCATGTTCCCTTAATCTGACCTTAAGGGACCGACCAGTTTCCCCAATGCAGTTAAGGCCACATGAACATGTAACCTTATAAACACCTTTCTGTTGATGCTCCTCAACCTTGTCTTTAACAGTCCTCATTTTTTGCCTAATGGTTACTAGAGGTTTAAAGGCTGTAAGGATATCTTTCTTTTTCAGGACTTTGGAAACCTTATCCGTGACGCCCTGAATGTAAGGGAGATAAGCCCTCTTTTTGTCTTTGCGTTGTTGAGGGTTCTTTAGAATACCTACGGGTTTCCTAAGGGTTCTCCTAATGTCATTTTCTTTATAACCTATGTTTTTGAAAACTCTAACTAGGTTTCCTTGTTCTTCTTGGAGATGTTCAGCATCACAAATCCTGGAGGCTCTTGTGGCCAGGGTATTGATGATCCCCAGTTTTTGAGCCGGATGATGATGAGAATCTGCCTCAAGATAACTATCAGTATGGGTTTTCTTCCTAAAGACCTTATGTCCCAGGGAACCGTCAGGTTTTTTGTATACTAAGACATCAAGGAAGGGGATGCTCCCATTCTTTTCCACTTCCATAGTGAATTTAATGTCAACAGACTGGCTATTCAGATGCTCAAAGAATTTGTTAAGTTCTTGTTCTCCATATGGCCAAAGGACATTAGTGTCATCAACATATCTTTTCCACATTTTCGGTTTCAAGGGATAGGAATCAATCGCCTTCTTTTCAAATTTCTCCATGAAAAGATTGGCGACAATCGGAGATAGGGGAGATCCCATTGCTACTCCACTCGTTTGTTCATAGAATCCCCCTTGGAAACTGAAGAACGTGGAGCGGAGACAAATTTCGGCGAATTTTGTTGTCTCAGGGTCGGTGACTTCATGAATGACTCTAATGGCTTCATTTAAGGGGATCTTAGTAAAAAGACTCACAACATCAAAACTCACCATGATGTCATTAGGGTCAATCTTCTCTCCCAAAATCAATCGGATGAAGTCACTTGAATCTTTAATGAAGGACTCTGTGTGTCCGACTAGAGGACTTAAACGTTTGGCTACAAACTTAGCAAGCTCATAGGTTAGGGAATCAATTGTATTAACAATTGGTCTTAGGGGGACCCCTTCTTTGTGAATCTTAGGTAAACCATAAATTCTAGGGGTAACTTCTCCTGTCGGCATGAGGAGCTTCTTTTTTTTATCCTCAAGACTCGATTCCTTAATGACTTTCCCGACTTCTCTCAAGATTTTTGCAATCGGATTCCTGCCTAGCTTTCTATAGCTACCGCTAGAGCTAAGATGATCAAGCATTTTTGAGACATAGTCTTTGTTGTTAAGGAGAACAGTGGCTCCCCCTTTGTCTTCCTTGAGGACCACAATGTCTTCATTATTCCTAAGATTGCTCAGGGCTGCTCTCTCCCCCCTACTGAGGTTATCCTTAGGTGGCTTAGATTTTCTCAGAATGACAGCACAGTCTTGTCTTACCTCTTCTTTAGCGTCATCGGGTAGAGTCTGGATGGCGTTTTCTATGTTACAAATGATGCTGTCTATCGGGATTCTTTTAGGAGCAATGGAAAAACCAAGACCTTTTTTGAGAACATTGTGTTCCTCAGCACTGAGGATGTAGTCAGAGAGATTAACAACTTGTAAACTGTTAGCGTTATTTGAAATAAAAGTCGTACCTTTAATTGCTGGTGGATGCTCAACATCCTCGCGCGAATGCTCTGTGGTGTTACCACAACGTGGATTCTCCTCATCCTCAAGTACGTGCTCTTCATCCTTCTGTGAATGATCTGCGGTATAACCCCAACCTGGTTGCTCATTATTATCGTGTGAGTGCTCCTCATCGTCCTCGTGTGGTTGTTCTTTATCATCATGTGAGTGCTCATCCTCATCATCGCGTGGGTGTTCTGCAATCTTACCCTCTGAGTGCTCCTCAACATATTCGCGTGGGTGTTCTGCCGTATTACCCCGCTCGTGCTCCTCATCCTCGCGCGAGTTCTCTGCTGAATATTCACACCGTGGGTGCTCTACAGACTCCTAACCCTGTGGCAGATGCTCCCCAAAAACACCACGTCGAGGTTGGACAAAAGATACATTATCCCTAACTGCAGCTCGATCTTGTTCATGTGGAGAAATCCTGTCTGTAGCCGACATACTGCGTGGAACTACTGCGCTGAACAGCCTACGCGGGTGCGCCCTCTCATCTTCAAGTGCGGTCTGATCAAGTCCAATAGCAGGCACACTGTTCAATCTGGGAAATTCATAAGGAGAGGTCTCCAGTGTTGAGCAAAACAGATCATTCTCCGATCCATTTATCACCACAGTGCGACCCCCAGTATCTTTAAATAATTGTAAATATTTCTTGTTCTGTTTAAGCCTTGAAGTGCAGCCCTCTTTATCAGCCTTCAGTGCTGCACAGGCGTCTACAATGGTCCAGAGATCATCCTTAAGAGTATGCGCTAGTTTGAGGTGAAGTTTCAATGCCAAGTTTGATAAGTTGTTTAAGTTTTCCCTTGTCCTCCTAATTTCTCCTCTCACGATGGCAAAGCCCAAGCGATCAAAAGCTCGGTGGTTTCTGTGATTTCTTAACTAGTGTTTGACAATGGCGAATTTGGGAAGAACATTGGTATCTCTGCATCTTTTTAAGAATTCCAAATCTGCAGCTCTGCGTTGGATTTTAATTCTTGTTGCTTCTAGCCTGCGAGTCTCCTTGGCTATGTCCCTTCCGTACAGGGCAGCAATTTCAGTTTGTAGATTTCTGCGGTAATATAAGTTGTTGTAGGGTTCTTCCGGACAATCCGCAGTAGACATTTTTAGGTCGACGTTTCGATTCCGAATCTGGAACCATCATCAGGACAAGTAGGGAATAGGTAAAGCTACAGCTCTGGAATTAAATAACGGTTGGTGTGGTTATATAATTACATTGGCCGACTAGTCCTAGGTTTAAGGAAATAAATAAAAGATTAAATTTGTTTTTAAAATTAGGTTAAATAACTTGTTTAACAATTGAAATATCTTTATTTAACTTTAAAGGTTTAGGATTAGGGTTTATGAAATAGGGCTTAAGTTAGGGCTAAAAATAGGGCATAAAATTAATTGTTTCAAATTTAATTTATTTAAATTAATAATTTAAATTAATAATAAAAAATATTTACAAATTATTTTTAATTTATTGTTAGGTTAATAAAATTATTTATCAACTAATTGAATTGAATTAGGGCTTAAACTAGGGTGCGACTAGTCCTAGGTTTAAGGAAGGAGGATTAATAAATAGCATAATATAATTTGTTTTACAATTAGGTTAATGTTAATATTTGAAATATCTTAATTTAATTTTAAAGGCTTAAGATTAAGGTTTAAAATAGGGCTTAAAATTAGGGCAAGTAATTTAATTTCAAATATAATTTCCAATATAATTTTTGATATATTCTTGTTTCCAAATTAATTTATTTTAAATTGTTATAAAATATTTATAATTTATAAATTGAAATATTAATAAAATCTTTATCAATTATTAAGTTAATAAAATTATTTGACAAATATCTTTTGAAATGAAAAAGGGTTAAAAATTATTAAAAATAAGTATGAAAAGATTTACTTTCTAATATAATTTTAAATTTAATTTCTAATATAAATTTATTTTATTTTATTTTTAAAATGTTATAAATTATTTTAAATTTAATTTATTTTTAATTGTTATAAATTCAAAGTTATTATTAAGTTATTTTTTAAAGATTTTACTTTAATTTTAAATTAATTTTAATTTAACTACACTTAAAAAAAATAGGCTAGGCTAAGGTTTAGAAAGATTGAACCTGTCTATTGGACATGTTTAGACCCTTGATAAGGGGGACCCAAATTTTGCTAACTTCAAAACCGCCATCTCTGTTAAGGTTGTTGGGATGTTTGATGATCTCTATAGCTTCCCTGAATCTTCGTTTAAAGTAGTGGTTCTCTTGGGCAAGCAACGACGTTTCCTCAAGACAAATATGATGTTTCGACTTCTCTGAGTGTTCAGCTAAGGCAGAGGTGCGAATACGTTGGTTGCGAATATCAGCCCCATGTTCCCTTAATCTGACCTTAAGGGACCGACCAGTTTCCCCAATGTAGTTAAGGCCACATGAACATGTAACCTTATAAACACCTTTCTGTTGATGCTCCTCAACCTTGTCTTTAACAGTCCTCATTTTTTTCCTAATGGTTACTAGAGGTTTAAAGGCTGTAAGGATATCTTTCTTTTTCAGGACTTTGGAAACCTTATCCGTGACGCCCTGAATGTAAGGGAGATAAGCCCTCTTTTTGTCTTTGCGTTGTTGAGGGTTCTTTAGAATACCTACGGGTTTCCTAAGGGTTCTCCTAATGTCATTTTCTTTATAACCTATGTTTTTGAAAACTCTAACTAGGTTGCCTTGTTCTCCTTGGAGATGTTCAGCATCACAAATCCTGGAGGCTCTTGTGGCCAGGGTATTGATGATCCCCAGTTTTTGAGCCGGATGATGATGAGAATCTTCCTCAAGATAACTATCAGTATGGGTTTTCTTCCTAAAGACCTTATGTCCCAGGGAACCGTCAGGTTTTTTGTATACTAAGACATCAAGGAAGGGGATGCTCCCATTCTTTTCCACTTCCATAGTGAATTTAATGTCAACAGACTGGCTATTCAGATGCTCAAAGAATTTTTTAAGTTCTTGTTCTCCATATGGACAAAGGACATTAGTGTCATCAACATATCTTTTCCACATTTTCGGTTTCAAGGGATAGGAATCAATCGCCTTCTTTTCAAAGTTCTCCATGAAAAGATTGGCGACAATCGGAGATAGGGGAGATCCCATTGCTACTCCACTCGTTTGTTCATAGAATCCCCCTTGGAAACTGAAGAACGTGGAGCGGAGACAAATTTCGGCGAATTTTGTTGTCTCAAGGTCGGTGACTTCATGAATGACTCTAATGGATTCATTTAAGGGGATCTTAGTAAAAAGACTCACAACATCAAAACTCACCATGATGTCATTAGGGTCAATCTTCTCTCCCGAAATCAATCGGATGAAGTCACTTGAATCTTTAATGAAGGACTCTGTGTGTCCGACTAGAGGACTTAAACGTTTGGCTACAAACTTAGCAAGCTCATAGGTGGGGGAATCAATTGTATTAACAATTGGTCTTAGGGGGACCCCTTCTTTGTGAATCTTAGGTAAACCATAAATTCTAGGGGTAACTTCTCCTGTCGGCATGAGGAGCTTCTTGTTTTTATCCTTAAGACTCGATTCCTTAATGACTTTCCTGACTTCTCTCAAGATTTTTGCAATCGGATTGCTGCCTAGCTTTCTATAGCTACCGCTAGAGCTAAGATGATCAAGCATTTTTGAGACATAGTCTTTGCTGTTGAGGAGAATAGTGGCTCCCCCTTTGTCTGCCTTGAGGACCACAATGTCTTCATTATTCCTAAGATTGCTCAGGGCTGCTCTCTCTCCCCTACTGAGGTTATCCTTAGGTGGCTTAGCTTTTCTCAGAATGACAGCACAGTCTTGTCTCACCTCTTCTTTAGCGTCTTCGGGTAGAGTCTGGATGGCGTTTTCTATGTTACAAATGATGCTGTCTATCGGGATTCTTTTAGGAGCAATGGCAAAACCAAGACCTTTTTTGAGAACATTGTGTTCCTCAGCACTGAGGACATAGTCAGAGAGATTAACAACTTGTAAAATGTTAGCGTTATTTGAAATAAAATCCGTACCTTTAATTGCTGGTGGATGCTCAACATCCTCGCGCGAATGCTCTGTGGTGTTACCACAACGTGGATTCTCCTCATCCTCAAGTACGTGCTCTTCATCCTTCTGTGAATGATCTGCGGTATAACCCCAACCTGGTTGCTCATTATTATCGCGTGAGTGCTCCTCATCGTCCTTGTGTGGTTGTTCTTTATCATCACGTGAGTGTCCGGAAGAACCCTACAACAACTTATCTTACCGCAGAAATCTACAAACTGAAATAACCCAAGATTATTACAATTTCATGAATTGTTTGATGGCAGAAATATACAGCATTTTCTTTCAAGAAAGATTACCTAGGGTATTGCCGGAGATGAAAGAAACATTGCAAATTTCCCCTAGTAAAAGGATAGGAGACTGGTCCCTTTCAGAGTCTGAAACAATTATAAGGTTATATGGATTTGTGCACTAGCCTTATATTCTTCTAGCCTTTCTGACAACTAGAGTATTTTCTTTGAATTTTTTTAGACAAAGGCTTACAGTTGAGGAAAAACACATCTTAAACGTTAGGAAGAGTCTAGATATTAAATTTCCATGGGAGGAAGGGTCACATGTTGTCAAAAGTAGAGCTGCTCTACCAATAATTGATAATTTTCTCAGAAGCATGGGGTTTTCTTTGGGAGATGCTATCAACTATGATACACACTAGGTAATCTCTAAAAGAAGATAAGAAAACAAAAAGAATCCTTTTGAACATAGTCAAGTAGTTCAACTCAGAGAGGCAACTAATTGGGAAGATTATCCTAAAAAAGAACTAGATAATATTAGCATGGAACAAGACTCTGTCTCATCCATACCTGGAAATAATTCTTCCCCAATAGACCTTTCTAACATAGTTGCAGTCGGTGGTAATATTTCATCATTAATAAGTTTTTTAGGAAATTCAAATAAGAGAGAACATTCAGGTTCCATGGACATTGAAGAAGCAGACACTGCTAGTACACCAAAGAAGCAAAAAATTGGACAAGAGGGACAAATGCAACAGATGAAGAAGAGCAGTGTTAAAGGTAAACAAAAGCAAGAAAAATCCAAAGTAACTTGTATGGAGCTTCAGTAATATTTATTTAATGGAGTAACCCCAGATAAGTAAACATCAAAAGAGGAGTGGTTGAATACCTACAGGGAAGTGGCTGATAAAACCTTTGATGAAACAGTAAAATTATACGAATAAGTGAGACAATTGCCAAAGCCAGATGTAACTCTAAAAACTGTAAGGGATCATGCCAAAGATATCTTGAGTTTGGCCATGAATGTTGGTAATAAGGTAGCAGAGGTGAATGTGAACTTAGAGAATATTACTACCATCGATATAATACACTTTCACAGAGAAACAAATGATATCATATATACATGATTGCTTAAATGTACATTACAGGTGTCTAAATTGGAGTCCAACAAAAACAAAGCTTAGTACCTCCTACAAAAAGAAAAGGTTGAGAACAAGGCCCTTCGAATCAAAATTAAAAAGTTGCAGGAGGAAGTATTGAAGGTTGATGGGAAACCAGACAAAGAAGCAGTGGCTCAAAATTTGTTTGACGAAAAAGAGAAAGAATTTTAGGTGCTAAAGAAGAAATTGAAAATTCCTTCCACTCAACTTATTCAGACCTTTGAATCGACAGATTTTGAGAAGGACAAGGAAGCATTAAGCACTGAATTGATTGATTGTAAAGCTAAGCTACTAAATCTTGAATAAAAATAAAAACATTGGGAAAGGGATGCTAAGATTCTGATAGAAAATGAGAAGGACCTAAAAATTAAGTTGGAAGCAAGATAAAAAGAATTATAGGAAAAGTGTGAAGAAGTTAAAAATCAATCTACCGTTCCTTTTGTAGAAACAGATGCAACCTCTATTTCTAAAGCAATGTCTTAGGTAAACCTGAAAGATGTAGAACTGATGGGGTTAAAGAAAGAGAACAAGAATCTAGAAGAGAAAATTTTGAAAAGAGAACAAGAGAAGAAGGAAGTAGAGGAAAAATGTCAAGAACTAATGAATCAGAATACGAAGTTAACAAAGCATGTGGTTGGCCAAATGGCCTTGCAAGGGGCCATACATATGATTTGGGATAAGATTATTCAGGAAGTTAATAATTTTAGACCATATTTAGATTTTATTGCAGATCAGGAGATTGCCCTGACAGTAGCCAGAAAGAATATTTTGACAGTAAAGCAAGGATTAAATAAGAAGCCAATGGAAGTAGCTCAGAAGGGTGCTATCAAATTTTTAAGTACCTTATTATAAGATCAAGTTAGAAGGTTTGATATCCAAGACAAAGTTCTTATTACCTTTTGGGCTAGGAAAGTGATTGGAAAGTACAGAATGTTGGATACTGTACAGGCTAAAGTTGATATTATATGTCATAAAGTCAAAGAAGTGACTAAGTTATTTACTCCATTGGTAAGCAGGGGAATTATTTTCTTCTGGGAGGAAATGGGACCATTATTTTCTCAAAAGGAATATCTAGATAAATTGGTTAATTGTAGGTTAGATCACAATAAGTTTGAAGATATGCAGCAGGGCATGTCTGGAAGAGTCGTGTTTTATAAATTGGCTAGAGATTTTGAGTTATTATTTGATTTTAATGTTGCGTGTGCCAAGGTGACTAATTTTTCATATGCAAACAACATAGAGCTCAGAGTTATAGCACATGAAATGGTTGTTGCATATATTCCTAATCTTGAACATTGGAGCGCAGTTCAACAATATGGATCAAGTAAATATAAGTTACAACCATGAAGACATTAAGGAAGACAATGCAAAGTATTTTTAACGAAGGATATATTTAATGATAAAATGTTATTTTTAATTTCATTAGTTAAGAAGTTTTGTTATCTCAGAACTATTTTGTAATAGACAAGTACTTTGACACATGTAGTAAATGGTTGAAACTGTTAGATAGTTAGGTTTACTGTTTAGCTCGAGGAGAAATTGTATAAGTATTCATACATTTGATGAAGCAAGGGTTGGAACCCATGATATTTTGGATATTTGTGTACTCAAGTACTTCTTTAAAATTACAAATCCGAAAGTTAGCATTTTTAGAGATTCATGTGTTATTTCATGTTGTAGTTTGTACTTTCCCTTCTTATGTGAATGTTTTCCAATTTTATCTCTCCATTATGTTTTCCTTCATGTATGAAATAAGAGTATAATAGTTTGGAATTCATATTTACTATGCTCTAGCTATTGTTTTCAGATGTACACCAAAATTTTATTCTAAAGTTGATACAGAATTCATTTTTACAATGTTTTGTGTTAATGGTTTGTTTATGTTCTTCCTTTTTCACCAGACAATCAAATTTTGACTGTGACTGAGTAGCTACCTTGCCTCTGTTAAAGCTTCCATGCAAAAGCTCTGTTTATCTATATGCATATATTGACTCCATAACCCAATGGTCATGTGTTCAGTTTCAACCAATCTTACCAATTACAAACATTTTTTCTTATATATATGGCCTTGTTAATGTTTTGTGAGAGATCCCTCTCGTAAGAGAAAAAAAACCAGTTTTCTCTTTACAAGTGGTTTTTGTTGTTACCCGGGAATAGCCTTTACAACCTTGGGTAATTTTCCAGTTTTAACAAATTCGCGTTGTTGCTGGGGAACGAAAGTGCATATCAGCCCTGGGAAGAACGACAATGATTGAAAAGTTTCAAGAAAGAAATTTATGTGGGAAAGCAGAAGTTTCCACATTCAAAATAAGGTTGTACATTTCCTTGGTGACTTCACATTTATTTTGAACAGTATTACAGAAGACATCCTAGATTTCAGGAGAGTGAATACGAGAGGTAACCCTAATACTGAAACTTTGCAAAGAATGGAGAATCCAGAGAGATTGATTAGAAATACGAATAAAGAAAAAATAAATAGTTCTCAGTTTGGTGCATCATCATCTCAATATTTTCATAGTATACAAGAATATGAATGGGAAACTAGTGTTGAGAGATTACTGTTAAAATCAAAATATAATCTGACCTAAAGAAAGCTGAGATTAACCCTAGTAGGTTAGAATCATATATTCTTGATTATTTGTGGAAGAACCTTCAAAATACAGTAAAAACTGAAAAAACTACTTCTATTGTCCAAAGTTTCAGTTTGATACTCCCCATTATGTTCATAATGCTCCATCTTTTCAACCTATACCACTTGTTTCGAATCCACCTAGACCAATGGCTACAGCTAGGTTTGCTCCATTGGCTTTGCCTGCAGTATTACATGAACTTCCATTAAATTATGCCCAAAGGATTTCATTGTATGATGGAGAAGGAAATGTTACAGCAAAATACCATGTTGGAAAATTTGATGAATTTATAGATTTGGAAGTGGTTTATTATGAGGATGTCAAGATGAGGCTGTTTGCACAGATCTTGTCTAGGGAAGCCAAAAAGTGGTATAAATATTTACCTGTTGGGTATATTTGTAACTTGCAGCCTTCCAAAATGCATTTTTGGACATATGGGATGATAAGAAGAGTCCATTACAAGTCCTCTCTCAGTACAATAATCTTAAAAAAGGATTTTTTGAGTCAGTCCATGAGTTTTCCAGTAGGTTCATGAGAGTTTATAATTCAATACCTACTGATATTAAGCCTTCACCTGGTGCTGCTAAACTTCAATATGTAGAAGCCTTTGATAATGACTTTGCATCGTTGTTGAGAGGAAGAAAATCAGCCAGTCTTCCTGTTATGTTTACATATGCCTTGGAATTAGATGTTGATAGGAGGAAAGATAAAGAACAAACTATGCCATCCACCTTTTTTGCTTCTTTGTCTAATGATATTGAATTTGAAATGATGCTGAAAACAATGGAAAAGTTAATATATAGGATGACTATGGATACTAGGACAGTGAATCAAGAACAAAATGAACCCCAGATCAGAAACCCTAATTTTAGAAGGCCTATTTCTCTTCCACTTCCACAGAATAGACAAAGAGACATGAGAAATCCAAGAAATCAAGAAGATCAACAAATAATACCACCTTTCCCTGAAAATTATGTTGCTGATGATGATGGTTCCGAGTCTATTGAAGACCATATTCATCCTTTTGGTGATTTAGATTATGAAATCTATGTGACTAAGGAGGAACATAGTATGTTTGCACAGGAGGATGATAATAAATATTTTGAGGAGTTGGAACAGTCTTAGAAGGGGTATATACCATGCTATAGATGATCTACATAGAAAGATCAAATTGAGAAGTAGAGATGTTATTATGAATAAAGGAAGGTTAAATCCAAATCATCCTTCCAGTAGTCAGATGAGTACATAAAAAAGAAACAAAAAACAAAAGGAACCTGTTGTACATAAAGAGATTGAAAATAGAACTGAGAAAATAAAGAAGTTAAAACAAACAACACCCATGGACGTAGATAAAATTTCTTCCATTTTTAATCTACAGAGTGAACTTGCTAAGTTGAAGATTTCAATTCCTTTTAATGAACTGCTCAGAAATCAAGAGTATATGGACACAATAACAAAAATGGTCAGAAATCAGGGAGAGGCTTAGCCAGATATTTTGGAAGTGATAGATGACAATCCTACCATTGTTTTGGGGTCTAAGGTTGATAATGTGGATAATGAGGAAGTACCACCTTTTTATATGAGCTTAAGTTTGCATGACATGGTGTTGCATAATGCTATGTTAGATTCAGGTGCTTCACATAATCTGATACCTAAAGGAGTGGTAGAACGTTTGTGGTTAGAGATTACAAGGCCTTATAAATATTTGTATTCTTTTGATTCCAAAAGGGTGAAATGTCTAGGTTTGATAAAAGACATGGTAGTATCATTGACTAAATTACCATCTAAAACTGTGGTCATGGATATTGTTGTGGTTGATATCCCTCCCAAATTTGGTTTTTTGTTGTCAAGATCTTGGACTTCAAAGTTAAAAGGAAGTTTGCAAATGGATATGTCTTATGCTACAATTCTTGTTCTTAATGAAAAAAAGAGATTGTACAGTGAAAAAAGATCACCTTATGTTGTTAGTAGTCAATATCAACCAGGAGTTCATCATATTTTTTCTATTGATACAGACTTAGGGTCATCTATTTTCTTCAATGATGATTCTACTTGTGATTCAAAAGTTGTTGTGCCAAGTAAATGTAACAAGGATAAAAAGGTAATAAATGAACATGAATCATTAGAAAGAAAGCAAAAGGAATAAGGGTTGTGGACTATGTATTTTGATGGGTCGGTGGCTAAAGTGGGTGTTGGTGCATGTGTATACATAATTTCCCCTATTAGAGATTTTAAGGAATTTCTTACAAGTTGACCTTTGAATGTACTAATAATGTAGCAGAATATGAAGCTTTGTTGCTAGGTTTTCATGCATTAAAGGATTTGGGAGCTAAATGAGTCCAAGTTTTTGGATATTCCGAACTTGTGATAAATCAAGTGAATGATAGTTATCAAACGAATCATCCTATAATGAGACATTACAGGAATGAAGTGTGGGATATGTTTGGAAACTATTTCACAGAACACAGTGTTAAAGTGATTCCTAGATATGATAATACAGTGGTAGATTCCTTGGCAATTACTACTGGAAAATTTAAGACTCCTACTGCAGGTAAAAGAAAATACAAGGTTGACATTGTGAACAAGCCTTCCATACTAGACAATACTAAGTACTGGCAAGTTTTTGAAGATGATATGGAAATCAAAAGATTTCTGGAATTGCCTGGTGAATTTGTAAATACCCAAATATAAAAAGAAAGTGTTGATTCTAAAAATTTTCAAGATGTTGATGAAGATGAAGAAGGAGATGCTGAAATGGAGAAGTTGAAAGGCTCATTGGGAGGAAAAGATACAGTCCAATTGAAAAGTAATCATATTCTGAGAGGTTTAATTCCCTTAGAGAAGTTTTTTGACCAAAGAGATGTTGTGAGAGATCCTAAAGTCAAACCTGCTGAAAATGTTGTTGAAGATAAAAATATTGGTACCAAGGAGAATCATAGAATTATAAAGTTGTCTAAGAAATTGCGCGCTAAAGAAAAAGATGAGTATGTGAACTTGATGAAAAAATACACTGATGTGTTTACATGGAGTTACGATGACATCAAAGAGTCTAACACCTCTATTATACAACATACTATTCCAATTAAGCCTAGAGAAAAACCATTTAGGCAAAAACTCAAAAGGATTAATCCAATGCTATTGCCTATCATTGAAAAGGAGATCAAAACATTATTTGATGCAAAAATAATTGTAAACCTGAGATTCTCAAAATGGGTTGCTAATTTGGTGCATGTTAGAAAGAAGAATGGTGAAATAATACTGTGTGTGAACTTCAAAAATTTGAATATAGTGTCTTTGAAGGACAATTACCCTTTACCAACAATGGACCCGATTTTGCAGAAAGTTGTAGGTTCAGAGATAATTTCTACCATGGATGGGTTTTGAGGTTATAATCAAATAAAGGTGCTTCCTAAAGATCAGGAGAAAACTGCTTTCACTACACCATGGGGTACATTCATGTACACAAAGATGCCCTTTGGATTAATGAATGTAGGAGCCACTTTCCAGCGTGCTATGGACATCTCTTTTGCAAATGAAAGAGACATGCTTGTAGTAATTTACATGGATGATATTACGGAATATTCTAGGTCTGATAGGGAACATATCAAACATTTGGAAAAGGATTTCTTTAAATGTAGAAAATATGGCATTTCATTAAATCCAAAGAAATAAAAATTTTCTCTAAAAGAAGGAAAAATTTTGGGCCATATTATTTCCAAAGAAGGTATAAGGATTGATCTAGATAGAGTGAGTGCAATTTTGAAAGTGGAGGAACCAAGAAGTAAAGAAGTACAAGCATTCATTTGGTAGGTAAATTTCTTGTGGAGATTCATTCCTAGCTTTGCTGAAATATTGATGAATATTACTAATATGTTGAAAAAGGATCATGAAATAAAATGGACAGTGGAGGTTAAGAAATATTTCAAGAATATAAAGAAAGCTATTTCAGAAGCTCCTGTGCTGGTAAGTACTTATTTGATAAATATGTTTTAGTATTCTCATATGCTTCAGAGCATATTGTTGTAGCTATTCTGTTACAAAAGAATGATCAAGGTGAAGAACAACCTATAGAATTTTTTAGTAAGATGTTAAGAGGTGGAGAGTTAAAATATGATATCATGGAAAAACAAGCATATGCTTTGATTAAGGACTAAAATATTTCATAATTTACATTCTCAATTCACGTGTAGTCACATATGTTCCCAGTAGTGTGGTAAAAAGTATACTTACATAGCCAGATCTGGAGGGGAGAAGAGTGAAATGGATTGCAGTGCTTTTGGAATATGTCATTGAAATTAGGCCTAGAAAGTTGATTAAGGGACAAGGATTGGCTAAAATGATGACAGACTCCAATTGTGATTCTCTGCAGCTAAATTTTTTGTCAAGTCAATTAAATCAGTTGGACACAGAAGTACAGGTGATGGTTGATTTTTCTATTTCTCCATCGTATGCTGATATTGTTTATGTGTTGCAAAATTTACAACCTCCTACAGGGTTAAGTAAAACTAGAGCAAGTTCTGTGAAGCTGAAGGCTGCAAAATTCTGTATTTCAAATCAATATATTTATTGGAAGAATCGAGGTGGAGTGTTACTGAATTGTCTTATGGAGAATGAAGCTCAACAAATAGTAAAATATTTCCATGAAGAAGATTGTGGGGGACATCATTCGTGGAAGGTAAATGCAAATAAAATTTTGAGAGCAGGATTCTATTGGCCTTCATTATTTTTAGATGTGTACAAAGAAACTACCAAATGTCATCAGTGCCATATTTTTGATGGAAAGAGGAAAGTGGTTCCACTACCTCTTAATCCCATATCAATAGAAGCACATTTTCAACAATGGGGGTTGGATTTCATTGGTGAAATAAATCCAAATTCCTCAGGACAACATAAGTGGCTCTTAACAACAACTGATTATTTTACAAAGTCGATTGAAGCAATACCTACTAGAAATGCTACAGATGCAGTGATAATAGATTTTCTGGAGAATAATATTTTGGCAAGATTTGGTCATCCTAGGAGGATTATAACAGATAATGTAGCTGATTTTAAATCCAGGAAGATGATAAATTTCTGTCATAAGTATCATATAATTTTGAATCATTCTACTGCATATTATCCACAGGATAATGGACTGGCAAAATCCTCTAACAAAAGCTTGGTGAGGATAGTTAAGAAGTTGTTGGAAGATAATAAAAGAGCATGGAATACAAAGCTGAAATATGCTTTGTGGGCTAACAAAATCAGCACAAAGAGGGCTATTGGAATGTCACCATTCCAATTGGTGTATGGAGTTGAAGTCATTTTTCTAGCATCTCTAGGAGTACCGGTTATGAAGTTATTACAGGAGCAGTAGGATGAACCTAATCATATGCAAAGGAGAATAAACCAAATTATTGAGCTAAGTGAACTGAGAGATAAATCATATGATAAGGTATAGATTCAGCAAGAGAAAATGAAGAATACCTTTGACAGAAAGGTAAAAGAGGACACTTTCCAAATGGATGATTTGGTGTTAAAATGGGATGCTCCACATGAAGACAAAATAAAGCATGGTAAATTTGATCATTTGTGGGTTGATCCATACATTATTGCAGTACACAGGGGTAATAATGCTTTTATTTTACATTTTTAGGATGGGTCTCAGTATGAAGGAGGTCCAGTTAATGGGATATTTCTGAAGCATTATTTGAAATAAGGGGGAAGGAAAATTTTTGTATTATAGTGTAAATACTTCTTTACTTTCGAACAGTACAGATGGGGAGCTAGAATATTTGAAGCCCACAGAGAAGGCCCTAATATCGGAAGGGGTAGCCATATTTTAGTTTTTATATTTCTTTCAGAAAGAAAAAATAAAAATATTTAGATTGATAATGGATTTTGCAACTGGTCTGTGGGGTTCTTTGGTACCTAGCAAAGAGGATAACATCCCTAATGGAGCCAACCGTTAGCACTATATTTGAAATTGTGGATTTTTTAATTGAAGGGTTTGGAAATGATCAAATTTGAAAATTTTGTGGAAGCACCCTTTAAATTAATGGGTTAGCATGATCGTTCATCATGGGTCATTGGATGAAGAAAGGGATTTGATCTATAGTGGTGGATCGTTTCACTGTTTTAAACATGGAAGAGAAATTGAAATGTTCTCATCAATATAATGGAGGTGAAATGTGTCAAGTACCAACGACTCAAATTAAAGATGTTGTAGATCAATGGTGGAAATAAATTTCCACAGATCGGAGATGCAAGGAATAAACTAAAGTTTTGAATTTGCAGAATCCGTTAAAAGGGTGAAACTTTGAAGGGTTGATATTGATACAAGTGTTGGGCCCATAAATGAACCCTTTTTGACCACCTTTACCTACCTTTTTTTGCCTCATCTTACTCCATTATGTACACTAAACACATGTTTTCCTTCACTTGATCCCTCAATTCATACAGGTATGGTTAATCATTGTTTTATATTATTAATGCTCAGGATTGTTTTAATCAGGTCTCTACATATTGAATTACACTAACATATGGTGGTTTTATAAAGATAATTCGAGATGTAAAGGATATAGGTGTAGCAGACTGAACATGCCAAGAGAGGGATGGACATTCATTGCTGAGATAATCACCATCTATTCCATCGTTTCCCAAAGAATGCGGTCAAAGGTTACTATTCCATGCAAGCTGTACGGAGGTGGCTACAACAGATTCAGATGCAACAGTGCAGCGCTGCTCAATAATAGCTGCAATAAACAGAGTATATTCTAGATTGATCATGATTGTCATCGCTGGCTCGAGTAACAACCTTCCTATATTTTTTGCTTCTATCTTGCCATAGCTGTAACAACTTATCATAATTGGGGCAGCCTAAAGATCAAAGATCTTCATGGCTGCCCAATATCAGTGGGTAGAATTTATGATTGTAATTGTATAAATACTGGGAACTACTCCGAGCCAGGGGTTGGAGATTAATTGATTTTATTTGTATAAGTTGTGACATAGGTTGTGTGTTCATCTCACCATTCTAATACAAGGAGTTTGATTCTTCATATTTTGGCATTTTAACGTGTGCCAACTCCAACATCTCTGTGCGAAGGCTGGGCCCGCCTTCCTATAGAGATTTCTGAGTTTGTTAGGTATTTTATTTATTCTATCATGTGGTGTGAATCTTATGATGAATTTATTTATTTATAGTAGCTACAACAATCATCGATTTATTGTGCATTCCTTTGAATGATCAGTAATTGCATTCCTTGTAAACTGCAGTGGTGTGGTGTGACAGTCGACTGTGTGATAGCTGTAACAGCCTTTTTCATCCCTAGTTTTTTCAATTGTTTTTTTCTTTAGATCTCTTTAGTTCATCCCTTTACAGTTATAATTGTGAAACTTAATTCCTACACTTTGAATTCCTATATTAATTTGAATTAAGATAGCTAAGATGGATCTTTAGATGGCTGGGTAATTTAGGACTTAACTTTCTACAAAAGTAAATCTAGAGGTTTATTTTCTGAATCTCTCATTTCTTGATTAAGGGTTGTGAGTAGGTAATTGTGATTTGGCATTTTCAAGAAGGTAAATTAGATTAAGTAGATCTTGGGATGAGTGGGATGAACATGAAAGTAGGATAATTCATTTACAGTATCAACTACTTAGTGTTTAAGCATATACATTGCACATTATCTTTGAAATAAAACACTTCCCTGGGTTGAAAATTTATATTGAACACTCCGTATGTTGTCTTTAATTAAATTGCATATAGGGTGACCAACATTTTGGTGTCGTTGCTGGGGAAAGATAATCATTAGACACCGTAATAGTTGTATTTAGTAGCTATATCTATTCATTTTTCTTCAATTTTTTTTTAAGTTTGCATGTTTTGGGTTGCATGAATACGAGAAGGGTACAGTGTGACCTTCCTATAAATCCCATAACCCCACAGAATACTAACATTGCAGGTGGTCGAGGCCGTTGGAGAAATCCAGCATTGGGAGTAAGGACATTCGTTGATGATTTGGTTGATAGGACCAATTATTCTACTGGGGCTCACCATCAAGAAACACTTGTTAGAAAAATATCGATTACCCCTAGAGTGGCAACATCAGTTTCCACAGTGGAGAACACAGGAGGAGCTGCAACACCCTCGGGTATCCCTGCGAAGGAAGACAGGGTTAGTACTACGGGATCAATTGACCGGGATTTGATATATCACATTAACGAAAAGGTTGTGACAAAAGAAGAGTGGACATAGTTCCATAAAAAAATCAACGATCAGTGGAATCATGAACAGGATAAAGCAGAAGAAGACATGAGCAACAAACGCGATCCAGAAGATCACAAAGAAGCAATGGGTGAAAATCAGCATCACGAGGGTAACTCCCCACCTGAAGGGACAGTTGCTACACTCCAGTTTCCAATTCAATAGCTAGAGGGGATAGCCCCCATTAAAAATATATCGCCATCTATGTTGCCTCATTTTTATGGAAAAGCAGCAGAGGATCTGGATGAATTTATTTTCGAATTTGACATCCTCTGTCGCAACTATGACTACACCACCAATGCACAAAAGCTAAAAAAATTTCCTGCTACTTTGAAGGACAATGCATTACATTGGTTCATGAGCCTGGGTGGGGGAACTGTCACCACCTGGGACCGAATGAAATAGGTGTTCCTAGAGAAATATCAAGAGTATTGCAATACAAAAGATAAGAGAGAAGAACTATTTAAAATGGTACAAAGGGATGATGAAATACTGGAATATTTTGTTGAAAGGCTTCTATACAATGTGCAGAGAGCTGGACATACTAATATGGGGTTAGATGTGCTAAGAATAATCCTACTTTGTGGGATTAGGGATGACTGCCTAGACATGTTGAACCTGTCAGGAAAGGGGGATATCTCGAAGGAGTCCTTTGAAAATATCATTGAACTATGCAAAAGGTATTCTAGGGGATCTTATAGAAACAATAAACGGGACAAATAGGACAAAGGAGACAAATTAGAACATTATGTCTTCGACAGAACACAAAATTCATCTAATGGAGGAGCCACCTGGGAAGAAATAGGAAATCTCCTTGAAAATTTCGAGACAAAAATGATGAGCTCCATCTCCTTGAAAATAGATGTCTTGAGGGGAAAGCAGAAACAAGCAGTAGAAGATCTCACACTTGGTGTATTCTACCCTAAATGTAGGGAGAAGTATACTCTGAAAGAGTGCCCACTCGACAAGGTGGAAGTGTGTCAACTTTGTGATCTTAACCATGACAAAAAAGAATGCCCTTCACTACCTCAAGTGAAGGCAATTATATAGGCATAAAATCCATGTTGGAATATATTAAACCCACTCACAACTTAGGATAAAATAATTAATCATTATTTGATTAATTATTCACCCACTAGCTTAATTAGTTGGAATCCACTTGCACCTTAAAGTCAATACATGCCATCTATATCCTAGGAATTATTTATTTCCAATTCTGGGTTGATCTTGACCATATTTTGACCATCCAGAATTAGTATACAGGACTTTACAGTAGATTCTGCTTTTTCTACTTTTCCTGCTTTTCTATGGATAAGATAAAATCTAGTCAACTAGGATACTAGGAGCTTTTGTTTCCAACCCATCCTCCATTATGTTTTCTCCATTTTCTAGGATTATCATGTTATTTCCATCTCCTTAAAAACTCACTCATGCTTTTTCCAACTCGTGAGGTCCTTGATAGATTTGGTAAGTGCTTTAGCCACCTATGGGTGTTTGCTATATTTTGGTAAGTCAACCTTTTTGAGCTTTATGAGTTGTTTCCATACAATTAGATTTTCCTATGAGAGATGTAATATTTATGTACACTATTATTCATAATTATTCAATGGAAGGATACACACCAATATTCATCTATTCATTCATGTGATTTAGTCTCTTTTCTTCTCTCTATTTTTCCTATGTATGCTTGTGAGAATTCTTAGTAGCAAGATCTATTTCCTATGCTTATTATTAGCATCATTGCTCATAGAATTGGTATATTATTTCTACATGGTATTAGAGCAGAAATTTTGATCAATTTCTATAGAGTTGAGGAGCACATCCAGTCTCCTATCCCTCTCTGAAGAAGAGCTTGTTTAGCTTACAATATTTTCTCCTAGTTTGTTTTGCAGGTTGCAGAGATTTTATTCTTGAGAACATCAATTCAGCAATATGGATTCTTCATCAGCTATAATTCTTACTTCCTTCAACTACCACGAATGGAAATCCAAAATCTCCATTCTATTGTGCGGTAGAGGATTATACAGAGTTACACTAGCTTTGGAGAATGAGCAAAATGCTGTGATTAAGAAAGCTAAGTGGCATAATAGGTTGGATGAAGCCTATGGATTGCTTTGCCTCTCTATTTCTCCTGATCTAATCTTTCATGTATATGGTTTGACCACTCCAAACCAAGTATGGACTCAATTGGAGTCTCTCTTTCGAGTTCAAGATGAGCTAAGAGCGCATCAATTGGAGATTGAGTTATTCTCACTGACTCCTAGCAATTTTGAATATCTTGAGGGTTTCTTCACCAATTTCAAGTAATTTGTTATAATTCTCAAGAAATGTGGGATTGAGAAAGTAGAGGATCAATTAATCCTTTCCATTCTTTCAAAATTGGGTCCTGATTACTTAGTTTTTGTGTCTACCTTTCATGCAACTAGGCTTGTTGTTCCTAAGTGGAAAATGCCTTCTTTAAATTCTTTTCTTGATTCACTAACAAAGGAGCAAGATAAATTTATTCCTATGGGTGTCCTTAATTATTCAAAGGTCAAGTATCATTCTCTCTTGGTTCAAGGAAGCAAGAAATTCAAATCAAAAGAGAAGCAAATTGTGAATAAGCCAAAGTTAGAAATTGAAGATGAAGATTCATATGAAGATTTAATGAAGAAAGTTAAGAAGAAAGGGAGCACATCCAAGTGTTCTTATTGCAGAAATGGTTTTCATTCAGAGAATAAGTGTTTCAAGAAGAATATGGACATCATGTCTCAGCTTCTTGAGAAGCACAAGATTGATGTTCCAGATGAACTAGAGAATCTTGTTGATTCCTCATAACAATGTCATACTGCGTAGTTCCAAGGTGATATAACTTATGATTTGAGTGCCATAGTTCTCTCCTTTTATCATGTCTCTGATATATATTTATTCTCTGATATATCAGAATCATAAATATCAGAACCTTTCTTTGATGATCCTCCTATAAGTCTACTAGATTCATCTCCCAAAAATTGTGATTTTTCACTAGATATTGACTTACCTTTGAGCAACTCTTCCTCACAAGATTGTATATCTGATTTAGAATATGGTTTGCAGGATGATATGCATGTCATGACACATATAATACCACCATCCATACCATCTACCATACCTCTGAATAATCCAAAGACTATACAAATCCCAATATCACTAGTTGATTCCTCATTGGTCTCTTATGCAGTGATATTTATCTTACATGGTTTGAAGTCTTTCCTATCTTTCATTGGATGGTTATCCATGTCCTTAGTCATATTTTGACTGATATTAAAATGTTTGGATCTTTTCTAAACACTTATTGTTCATATCTTAATCCCATCCATCATTCATATTTTTACACCTATCAGTTTTCCCTAGTTGCTCATAATTTTCCTAGTCTAGCCCTATATCCTCATGGAGCCACCGAAGCCTTTGTCCTTGCTGTTACATATGCTACTATTTCTGATATATCAGAGTTTTATCAGCCTCATATCAGATCTATATAGGTGCTACATCATATTGGAATATTGACATGTGATTCACATCACAATTTTGCAGCTATTCAGGGAATTGGGTGTGAAATAAATTGTCTTAACTTTTGTACTGTTTGGGAAGGACTATGCATAGATCTCTTTTGCATTTCAGATTAAGTTTGCAGATAAAAGTTTGAAAACAGAAAGAAGCATTCAGATAATGATCCTACTTCATCAGTTGATAAGATACAAGGAGTCTCTCATCTTCCTTCTTGCAGGTTCTACACTCCAGCACATGATCATGGAGTTCATGATTTCTTCAACAAGTATTCCATCCAGAAGCAGTTCACTCAGCTGATTCAAGTGAATATAGGAATATGTTGAAGACATATTATTTCAAAATTTTGTGCCTCGTCCTTTCTTGAGAGAGGATTTTCCCCATGTGGTTTTTCCTCTTTCCTCACTTTTCTGGACATAATAATTGTTAAAGGGTGACCATAGCCTTGTTGCTGGGCCCTATATGCATCTATACTTTTTTTCGTACCATCATAAAGTCAGACTTATAGGGGGGTTTTGGAATATATTAAACCCACTCACAACTTAGGATAAAATAATTAATCATTATTTGATTAATTATTCACCCACTAGCTTAATTATTTGGCATCCACTTGCACCTTAAAGTCAATACATGCCATATGTATCCTAGGAATGATTTGTTTCCAATTTTGGGTTGATATTGACCACCTTTTGACCATCCAAAATCAGTATACAGGACTTTACAGCAGATTCTGCTTTATTCTGCTTTTTCTGCTTTTCCTGTTTTTCTATGGATAAGATAAAAGCTAGTCAACTAGGAAACTGGGAGCTTTTGTTTCCAACCCATCCTCCATTAGTTTTTCTCCATTTTCTAGGATTAGCATGTTATTTCCATCTCCGTAACAACTCACTCATGCTTTTTCCAATTTGTGAGGTCCTTGATAGATTTGGTAAGTGCTTTAGCCACCTATGGGTGTTTGCTATATTTTGGTAAGTCAACCTTTTTGAGCTTTATGAGTTATTTCCATACAATTAGATTTTCCTATGAGGGATGTAATATTTATGTACACTGTTATTCATAATTATTCAATGGAAGGATACACACCAATATCCATCTCTTCATTCATGTGATTCAGTCTCTTTTCTTCTCTCTATTTTTTTGGTGTATGCTTGTGAGAATTCTTAGTAGCAAGATCGATTTCCTGTGCTTCTTATTAGCATCATTGATCATAGCATTGGTATATTATTTCTACACTCCATATGTGGAAAAAACCTACTTTATTGCACAGAAAAATCCCATGGCAGCCTCGAAATCAAGGTATGGCTCCAGACTTGTTTCCATTTTCAAATAACATGAATAATTGTAATAATATGTAGCACATGAATACACAATTCCTTTCATCTTATTCTAACCATCAATGGTATCCCTCTCAACCTCCGATGCAAAATTTAACTCTTGGAACTCTTGGACACAACCACCAAACCAACAAAATTATTGATCTCCTGGATGGAGGAACTTACATCCAGGGAACCAATTTCCCCATAACCAACCTCCTCAACAGCTTCCACATCAAATGTTTCCTCATCAACCATACCCTCCTCAACAATATCCTCAGCCTTATTAGCAGTATCAGTAGTCGCAGCTGCAACTCTAGAATAATGATGTCCCCAATATGCCTATATGACCACAGCCACCTGCTCAACCTAACCCCAACCCAAATAATAAAGTAGTCCATCAGTTTGAGACTGACAACATGCCCGCTTAATCCATTACTCCAATTCCCTGCAATGACATCTGCTTACAATCAGGGAGGGTAGTGTATTCTTTGGTCAATGAGGATGTTACATCCTCTATGCCTGAAGAAAGGATGAACCAACAATAATTATCCAATACATCGACCCCCATTATTGAGGATGCTAAACATCCTACCAATATACCAACTGAAACATAAGAAGACACATTTATCGACACATAGCCTACACAATTGATTAAGGAACCACCATACCCTGAAAGATTAATACTACTGAAGGAAGTGGGACAACCTCAATTTAACCTCTTAGGAGAGTGAAAAAATATCTATGTCAAAATTCCACTCCTTCAGGCCCTTCACGACGTACCTATCTATGCCAGAACCATTCAGGATCTTTGTACAAGGAAACCAAGAAGTAAACCCAGGGATCCTCCCACAGTTCATGTCATAGGGAAATTATCTGAATTAATAATGGGAAAAACCCTCTTGGACAAATACGGTGATCCTAGGAATACCACTATCACTGTGCAGATTTGGAGCATGCAGATACCCAACGTACTAGCAGATTTAGGTGCAACAATTAACGTCATGACCATTGAAACTGTAAGGAAAATCGGGCTCACTAATATCAGGCCAGCTCCTACCTTTTTAGAAATTACAGATAGATCCACTATTAAACCTAAAGGAACCTTGGATGAACTCGTTATCTCAGTTGATTCATGTGAATATCCTGCTGACTTCTTTGTTTTAAAACCTAAGTCGCAGATAAGAGGATACCCATTGATCCTAGGAAGGCCCTGGTTAGCTACAGTTGATGCTTGCATTAGCTGTTGGTCTGGGT
This sequence comes from Pseudotsuga menziesii, assembly GCA_001517045.1. Taxonomy (NCBI): domain Eukaryota; kingdom Viridiplantae; phylum Streptophyta; class Pinopsida; order Pinales; family Pinaceae; genus Pseudotsuga; species Pseudotsuga menziesii. The sequence goes on along the minus strand of LPNX010101052.1, from coordinate 209,974 downwards.
CTATGACCATATCAGATGGAACTGAGATAAAGAACCTCTTTCTCTATCCTCCATCTCAGCTAAGTCTAGAAGCTGAAACTCCGTTATGGATGGATCCAGAGGAAGAGGAGGGAATTCAGCCATTATTAATGATAGGGAAGGCCTTGAATTTCAAATATGAAAATGAATACGATGCCATTAATAATTTAATCAGTGAACCCACTTCTGTTAATAAGAAAATTTATCAGATCCTAAATGCTACTCTAGGTGAAGAAGAACAAGAAAATATCACAGAGGAGACATTAGTCAGTGATACTCACATAGTTCTAGTGTTGAAAAATTTGAAAAGTGTTCTTGTCGAGGTAGAGTCTCAAAAAACCATGAATACTAATCCCAGTCTTGCTCCAGATGAATAGGAATGCCTAATCACTCTCTTAAAAAAACATAAGGGGGCATTTTCCTAGGAGTACACAGACATGAAGGGATTCCCTTATAATATGTGCACCCACCACATTTATATCAAAAGTGACTCTCGACTTGTGTGCCAGCCTCAACGAAGAATGAATCCCAATCTTAGGGACATAGTGAAGGAAGAAATTCAGAAACTCTTGGAAGCAGGATTTATATATCCCATTTCAGATAGCGAGTGGGTGTCTCCACTCATGATAGTACCCAAGAAGAATGGTAAATGGAGAGTCTGTGTGGACTATAGAGAGCTGAACAAGCCAACACAGAAACATCACCTTCCCCTGCCTTTTATTGATAAAGTACTTAATATCTTATCCGGGAAGACGTTTTTCTCCTTCCTGGATGGGTTTAGTGGGTACAATCAAATCCATATTGCTCCTGAAGACCAGGATAAAACTACCTTCACCTGTCCTTAGGGAACTTTTGCATATAGAGTACTTCCCTTTGGCTTATGCAATGCACCAGCCACATTTCAAAGAGTTGTGATTGGCATCTTTTCAGAATTGTTTAATGATAGTATGGAAATTTTCAGGGATGATTTTACTCCTTATGGAAAAGACTTTGAAGAAGCATTGAAAAATTTGGAAAATGTTTTAACACGCTATGAGCAAACCCAGCTATCTTTGAGCACTGAAAAGTGCCATATGATGATGAGTGAAGGGGTAGTGTTGGTGCATTTTATATCTACTGATGGCATCCAGGTAGACCCCTCTAAAATCAGGGTAATAAAAAATATACCTACTCATGGAACTCAGAAAGAAGTGCGTAGTTTCTTAGGGAATTCTGGTTATTACAAAATATTTATAGAAAACTTTTCCAAACTTGCCTCTCCTTTGTTTTCATTATTAATGAAGGATGCTCAATTTACCTGAAATGAGGCATTCCAGACAACATTTGTTAAACTTAAGGAGAAGCTGTCCACAGCTCCCATCCTAAGGGGGGCCAATTGGGCCCTACCCTTCCACATTTCTTCAGATGCCTCTGATACCACCATTGGAGCAGTTTTAGGACAGCAATATGGTCAAGCACCTTATGCAGTTTATTATATTAGCAAAAACTTAGCCCCTTCTGAACTTAATTATACTATTACCGAGAAGGATTTTTTAGCCATTGTTTACTCCATTAACAAATTCTGACATTATATCACTGGATATCCTACCTTTGTGCACACTGACCCCTCAACCATCAAGTATATAATGAATAAACCTGTGAAAAATTCTTGGGTAACTAGATGGCTATTATTATTACAGGAATTTAATATCATTGTTATAGATAGACCTAGAAAAGAAAACGTTGTCGCTGATTTATTATCTTGTTTTACTAATAGTGATGATAATCTTCCTATTGAGGACTCTTTTCCACATGAACATTTATATGCACTTTCATCTCATTCCCCTTGGTATGTAGATGTTGCTAACTACTTGGTTGGAGGGAAGATTTCGACACATTTGTAAAAAACAGAAAAGAGGAAAATCATTCAACAAAGTTCCAGGTATTGTTGGATAGACGATCATCTCTTCTACACAGGCCCTGATCTTGAGATCAGAAGATGTGTAAGAGAAGATGAAATATTCCATATTCTGAAGGCCTTCCATGACGAGCCTTGTGGGGGACAATTTGCAAATAGGAGGATAGGACACAAAGCGCTGAGAATGGGATACTATTGACTGACATTTTTCAGGAATGAAAAAAAATATGTCCAGTCTTGTGACGACTGCTAGAGGATGGGCCAACCTAACAGATTGGATCAAATGACTCTTCAACTACAACTGGTGGTTGAACCTTTTGATAGATGGGACTTAGATTTTGTTGGCCCTATCAAACCTCATTCCAGGTAGAAATCCTACATCTTGGTTTGTACCAACTACATGATGAAATGGGTAGAAGCTATGGCTTTGGTGAAAGCCAATGACCAAGTTGTGATTGATTTCCTGTATGGTGAAATCTTTACCCATTTCAGAGTACCCAAGGAAGTGGTTATAGATGGAGGACCTCAGTTTGTGTCACATCAATTTGAAGCTTTGCTACAGAAGTAACATACTCAGCACCGGATAGCTTCACCATACCATCCCCAGGCCAATGGCCAGGTGGAAAGCACTAAAAAAGTTATTTAAGCCATCCTTACCAAAATAGTCAGGAGCCATCGTAGAGACAGGGCTGATAGACTTCCAAAAGCATTGTGGGCATATTGCACTACTTGGCACAATACTACAAGTTTCTCTCCTTATGACTTGGTGTATGGAAAAAGTGTTGTCTTCCCCATTGAATTTGAAATCAATACCTTGAAGACAGCTACAGAGGTAAAATTAGATGTGACTAAAGCCCAGAAGAGAATATTTAATCAATTGAATGAACTTGATGAGAAACATTTAGTTGCTGTGGATCAAACAGTATTAATCCAGCAACACAGATCCAATTGGCATGACCGATTCATAAAAGAGAAAGTCTTATGTGAAGGAGACTGGGCATTATTATATGATTCGAGATTCAAAATGGATTTCAAGGGTAAGTTACACACAAGATGGTTGGGCCCATACCTGATGCTAGTGCCAGAAATTGTTCTTAGAATACTAAAGAACAAGCCAACACAATATCAAACGTAAAATTAAATAAAATAGGTTTTAGGGTTTTGGTCTATGGTTTTGGTTTAAAAAAAAATTCATCATCAAGGAGGAAATAAAAATCCACAAGCTAATACAGAACTAAATCATGCAAATTGGATAAACTGGGGATCAAACACATCCCAATAAGCCATAAACATTACACATGAAATACTAATTCCACCCACAGGATACAAGCATTTACATGAATAAACCTTTAAATAGGAAATGAAATTATAGACTGAGCAATCAACCAGATCAGAAATGAAAAAGCATGACGGGTAAAATAGCTTATCAGTTTACATATAATCAATGACAGTCATCCACTTACATAAGAGTTATAAATGCTAGCTTGAGAAATCAAAGCTCCAAAAGCCTCTCCTTGAGTGAAAAATACCACACCCAAAACTGTATGTTTGCTTTCCTTTTATCATTACAAAGGTAAAGTAGTTCCATAACTACCTTCTAGGTCGAAATTTGAAACAGTTACATCAATTAGTTACATGATAACTCAAAATATTTAAAGACAATTAACCCAAAAATAACAGATCGAATTTGGGGAAATTTGGGTCTCAAAGACGCCTTCATATCTCTCGATCCTGGATACCTGTGAAAAAACTAAGAGAGGTTTTTTAAATGAGTATGTTATGAACAAAAAACTCTATTTAAAAAAAAAATTCCCCTTAAATTGATCAGAATACGTGCTAGAAAGTTGTAACTAAAACAGGAAATTATTAAATAATTCAAACCTTGAAAATAGGCCACAAATATGAATTCTAATCTCTCAAACGATAATAGATATTTCAAAACTGAGAGAGGTTTTTGTGCATTAGCCATCTTTGGACATAACCCTCTTTTAGTTTTCCAAAATTCCTTTCCATCACCTCGTAATCTGCTCCCAATGATAATGAAAAAAATAGGAAAAACAGAGCTGCTACAAGAATCTCTTCATGAAAATATTTGACAAAGGACTAAAAAATGAGGGTTAGATTATAAATAAAAGTTGGAATAAACTTTTATTATAAGTTTTTGAAAGCTTAAAGATATACATATTAACTAATAATCCCAAAAGACAAACCTTAAAACTAATTTAATGAAATAATTCAACCATTAAAAGCATTAAATCCAACAAAAATTACAGATTGTCAAAAGTTCTTAAAATCAACATAAAATGTAAATTCATTTTAAACCAATGGTTGAAAATTAGTAAAAAAAGAACAGATAAACTTAGAACAAGATCTAGTTATAACACCTAGTAGATAGAGTATTTGATAATGGTACAGTCTTCTTGGTTACCATTGATGAGAATCGTGCACCATTATTTGCTAATGGTCACAGGATGCAACTGTACCATAAGCCCATTTTGAAGGGTGCATTTACTTCATAAATTGTAGCTGATCTGCAATGCCAGCTAGAACAAGGGAAGGAATATTTTTCTACCCATATCAATATTTAGACAATCGCTGTGATTCCTACATAAGTTTTTGTACATAAATAAATTGATATTTTTGTTATTATTTTTTCTTTTGCGCTTGATTCATTTTTTTTAGAATATGTGCAGGGATGTACCTGAGGAGCAATAGTCATGATTGGGCCTAATGATCAGGGGCATCCTTTTGTAGCTTCCTGCTTCAGAATAAAACTCCCTAAAATAAACAGTGAACGGTCATTCACAGCTGCGACTCCCATAAAAAAAAATTGCCTATTTTTATGTTTACCTGCAGCTACAACACCGTAAAATAATGACCTTTTTCCCATTCCGTGCAGTTGCAACACCGTAAAATAATGACTTTTTTCCCGTTCCACGTAGCTACAACACCGTAAAATAATGACCTTTTCCCCATTCTGCCCAGCTGCAACACCGTAGAATAACGACCTTTTTCCGTTTCGCGCAGCTGCAACACCGTAAAATAACAACCTTTTTTTCATTCCACGCAGTTGCAACACCGTAAAATAATGGCCTTTTTCTTGTTACGCGCAGCTACAACACCGTAAAGCCTTTCCTATTTTTCTTATTATCCATAGCTGCAACATCATAACTTAATTCCTTTTTCCATCCTGCACAGCTGTGACTCTGTTCCACTCTTGCCATTTTTTTTACCTTTTTTCGGCAGCGGCGACTCCATTCCACTCTTGCCATTTTTTTACCTTTTTCGGTGGCTGGGACTCCACCAAAACTGGCTGATTTTTATATGATTTACGGCCGCGACTCCGCCAACTTGGTTTATTTTTTTATGGTTTGCAGCTGTGACTCCCCCAATATTGGTAGAACTCTTTGCAATTTTGGTTTGCGACTTCTCCAGATCTGGCCATAATTTCTTCTTCCGGCAAGTCCGACTTATTTCAGAGCATTCACTATGTTTTGGGCAAGATTAACAAGATGGTTTTAGTCCATCGGGAGAAAAAAAATCATTACACCATGCCTGCAATAATGATCAAATTTAAATGGCTGCGCTTCACATGCTTTACTATCCTAAAAGGTCACCGTTCAATGCATATTTACAAAGGTATGGTTCTGATTATTTACGTGATTAAGCATTAACTAGATTTGACAGCATTAATCATCCCTTCCTTATTGCGCCTATTATTACACCCGCATATCATTAACTATCCACTTGTACGACTTATTGTCCATTTAAGATTATATGATAACTGCCACAAGTTCCTAATTTGGGATAAATTTTCCAAACATTTCCATGCTCTTAACTTTCTGAATTTTCCCAACTCCACTCTCAACTATTCACGCATACTCTGTGCTTTAACCTCCATTGTCAGGACCTGTAATCTGTGGGACCGATAAATAATTCTGAAGTCAAACAAACATGGGTATCCCATCTTGGCATGAACCTCCAAATACGCGAGAAGTAAGAAGAAATGCTGAAGTTTTTGCTATTTTTGAAGCTGTGGGCTGGACTGAATTCTTCCAATGCCTGAATGGGATTCATCGAGATACAACTCTACAATTTGCCTTCAATCTTATAGAAAACCACTCAAAGTTTAGGGGTTTACATATAGAAGTCTCTAAAGCAATAGTGGCTGAATTCACCGTCCTTCCTTAGGTGGGAAGATCTTGGTTTGGTCGAACAACCCCCAATGCTGCTGCAGTACAGGATTTTCTGATAGAGGGGGAGAAAATTCATTAGTTAAGAAGAGGGATAGCATTACAGTCACTATCTTGGCCATGGGATCAAGTAGCAGTATTCCTCAAGAAGTATATCACCTGTGAAGGTAGGTATCGAATTATTTATTATTCTGAACTTCATATATTATCTCATCTATGCCATAGGGCCTTACTGAACATTCCATTTTATCTATTTAATGACTTACACCATATGGCGGGGTTTTTTAGAACAACCAAGCATCCAAACTCCTCCCTTACCCACCACGGCCTAATCAAATTAATAATCTTAAGGGCCTTAGCTCAAAGGAACCAAACTTGGGAGCAATTCATAGGCCAAATTTAGATAAACCAAGAACTCACCCTTTGTCTGACGTTCCAATAGAGGTAGCAGTAGAAGTACCTGTACTCTTGGGGGTTGTTCAAAACCAAGAGGAGCATGCAAATGTATAGTTGGGGGGAGATGAGGAGCAACAGGAGGACCGGAGTCCTTCCAATTTAGTTGGGGGGGAGATGAGACAGGATTGGATGATCAATCATATGACCAAGTAGAAGAATTGGAGGAAAATGTAAGAGAAAACCTTGTGGAAAGATTAAATAATATGGAAGCTTTGACAATAGAGGCTGAAGCTAGAGAAGCATTGGATGCTGTGACAGCTGAAGCTAAGGATGTTAGAGCCACGATAACAGAAGGAAACAAAGAGGTATTGACCCTTGAATCTTCCCCTAAATGGGGGGAAAATCTAATTGAAGAAGAACAAGAAAATGCTGAGATAGAAGATATCCCTTCCACATCCGCTGCAAATATGGAAATTCCTGCACCACGAAAGAAAAGAAAGAGATCAAAAGAAGAGATACAGGCATCACCACCAATAAGAAGAAAAAGAACTAGGTAGGTTACAGCAGCTGAAGCAGCACGGGAAAGATGGGAAACCTTCGAAGCACAGATTGAATTCTGCATTCTGAGACCCAAAGCAAATGATGCCCCACAGGAACCGGCTTCAGAAGAACCTCAAATTGAGGGAATTTTGTACGAAAATGGTCTATTAAAAGAAGAAATACAGTCACTTCAGAAAGAGATAGGAAATTGGAAGGAAGCATGCAGGAAGTAGGTAGAAAGGAAGCTGCACACACTAATTGAAGCTACACACCGATTAGAAGGATCACCTCATGCTAAGGATGGTGAGGAGGAAGAAAGAGTGGCCTACCCTGTGTGTGGAGAAATATTTAACCAGTCAGGATACAAAGTCATAGTTCGTTCCTTTGTGACATAGCAACAAGTACCAGCAGCTGTGGAAGAACAAGGACAAGAAGCACCTAAGATGGAGGTGAGGGGATGCAGAAATTATTGCTGATATAGAAAAGGGGGAAAGTGAACGATTACAGTCATAGCCAATAGAAGAAGGACAGTCTGATTGGAAGGATGATGAAGCTTTCCAAGAGCAACTTCAGCAAAGGGAAGTAATAGATAAACATGGTGTTACTACACAAGAACCAACATCCCTAAATATTCTTGTTGAAGTTGCCAGCCAAATTGGGACAGAAGAACCAGAGGCTGAGAATATTCCTGATTTTAATGAAGAAGTTTATGTTGTGACTCTTGAACAGTCCTAGGACAGATAATTAATAGAAATGGAATCCTAGTAGTAGGAAAATGATGAAGTTAACTAGGATGTTGCCACACAAGAACCAACATCCCTAGAAATTTCGGTGAAGATTCTCAGGCAGAAAGAAGAAATCAATCCTGATATGGATATAATCCCTGATTTGGATTTAGGAGAGGATGAACAAATTCAATCACAGTCCTCGGGGGGCACTGAAATTCTCGAAGAACAGCTCCATATTGCAGAGGACATGGAAGTAACTCAAGAACAACCCCAACAACATGAAGAAATAGAAGGGTAGGGCTCTGCTACATAAGAACCAGTGGCCTTGCATCCCCCTGTCAAAGCTGCAACTGACAATTAGGCAGATGGAGAGATCAAAATTCAAGAAGAGGTTGCCACATAAGAACCAACACCTTCACAATCGATTGCTAAGGTTGTTGTAGGAAAACTCCAAGGAGAGGATGTTGTTACACAAGAACCAACATCCCTAGAAGTTGTTTCAGAGGCACCTATGGTTGAAGTTCCTGTAGGGAAAATTCAAAGAGGGGATGCTGTTACACAAGAACCAACACCCCCGGAAGTTATTTCAAAAGTACCCATGCAAGAAGTATAGGATGTTCAAATTGGAACATGAGATGATAAGTTATGGACTCAACTTCCTCAAAAACATTTCAATTTGGATTATAATAATGAAGATCATATTGAAGATGAAGAAATCCAGAGGTTGACAAAAGATATCTCAATCCTAAGAATAGAAGTGAGGAAGTGGAGGAGTCAGGTGGAGAGTTGCTAAGAAGGGATGGTTTCCCTTGCTAAACATAGAAATACCATCAAGGAATTAAAGGAAAGATGGGCAGAAGAAATCATGTTCTAGAAACTCTGTTGGGAAGAGATACAGAAGGAGCTCAAGGAGTTGAAAATGTTAAAATCCATGCAGGTGGAAAAAGATTAGATGTATACTCTTTCTCAGGAATTATTGGGTACGAGAGTACCATCCTCCTCCTACCCTGTGTTTTTATTTGAGCAATTCATTTGGTTCAAACTAAAGTCTGTAGAAGAAGGAAGACCTTATGAAATATCCACCTCAACTAAATTTCTGAAAACATTTCTGGAAAGTGATTTTATTGATCAGAACTTGCTTTGTGAGCTCTATTTACATGAGTTGGCAAGTCCCTTGGATTTCTATTCAAATCCTTCCCCGTTCTTAGGTGATGTTCAGCTATGGGATTTTGCTTCCTTTGTTAGAAATCATGATCAGTGGGAAATATCCTTTCAAAATTTTTCTCATAATGAGTCCCACTCTAACCTTTGGGTTTGAAGTGAACCTCAACTCCCTCATCGTCTCCTTACTCATCATCAACAGAGACTCGCATGCCCTATCAAAACTTAGCAGATGATGGAACTTCAATAAAAGGTTATCTCTACCTGTGTCAACTAGATTTCCAAGCATCAACAATTGGCTTTGGAAGGTATCCAGCATAGATGGCAGGTTGCCTTTGCAACCTTGAGAAATAGAGATCCCTACTATTACAGGAATTTTAAACATGCACTTTCTAGGGTTGAGGGATATGTTGGATATAGGAAGGAATGTGGAGTTAATTGGCTGGAACTTAAAATTCAAATTCCCTCTCATCTGGTGGCCAGCAAAACCATATAGGGAAGACTTCTCGTTGACAAAGGTAGAAGAAAAGAAGTGTTGGAGATACTAGGTTGTCTATAATGGATTTTTTGAAAAACAAGGGACGCCTGAACTCTCATATAACTTTTCTTCCCTCCATGAATGAAGCACAAGGCCAAATCCAGATTCAGACTGATGGAGGTTGTTGCATGGGGACATGCAACAGGACATTTGGGGGGAGATGTTGGGCCCAAAAGTGACCCATTTTTGACCACCTTTACCTACCTCTTTTTGCCTCATCTTACTCCATTATGTACATTAAACAAATGTTTTCCTTCACTTGATCCCTCAATTCATACAGGTATGCTTAATCATTGTCTTATCTTATTAATGCTTAGGATTGTTGTAATTAAGGCTCTTTATCTTGAATTATGCTAACATATGGTGGTTTTATAAAGATAATTTGTGATGTAATGGATACATGTGTAGAAGGATGCACATGCCAAGAGAGGGATGGACCTTCATTGCTGAGATAATTGCCATCTATTCCATTGTTTCCCAAAGAATGTGGTCAAAGGTTACTATTCCATGCAACCTATACAAAGGTGGCTGCAACAGGCTACAACAGTGCATCGCTGACCAAGGATAGCTGCAATCGATGGAGTATCTTCTAGATTGATCATGATTGTCATTGCTGGATCAAGTAACAACCTTCCTATATTTCCTGCTTCTATCTTGCCACAGCTGTAACAGCTTATCGTAATTGGGGCAGCCTGAATATTAGAGATCTTCATGGTTTCTCGATATCAGTGGGTAGAAGTTATGATTGTAATTGTATAAATACGTCTGGGAACTATTCCGAGCCAGGGGTTTGAGATTAATTGATTTTAATTGTATAAGATGTGATAGAGGTTGTGTGTTCATCTCGCCATTTTAATACAAGGAGTTTGATTCTTAAGATTTAGTGTTTTAACGTGTGCCAACTCTAGCATATATGTGCAAAGGCTGGGCCCGCCTTCCTTTAGAGATTACTGAGTTAGTTAGGTATTTTATTTATTCCGCTATGTGGTGTGAATCTTATGATGAATTCATTTATTTATAGTAGTTGCAACAATCATCGATTTATTGTGTGTTCCTTTGAATGATTATTAATTGCATCCCTTGTAAACTACAGTGGTGTGGTGTGACGATCGACTATGTAGATTAACTTTCTCTTATGCAACTGTGTGATAGCTGTAACAACCTTGTTTATCCCTAGTTATTTCAATTGCTATTTTCTTTAGATCTCTTTAGTTAATCCCTTTACAATTATAATTGTGAAACTTAATTCCTGCACTTTGAATTCCTAGATTAAGTTGAATTAAGATAGCTAAGATGGATCTTCAAATGGCTGGGTAATTTAGGATTTAACTTTCTGCAAAAGTAAATCTAGATGTTTATTTTCTGAATCTCTCATTTCTAGATTAAGGGTTGTGAGTAGGTAATTGTGATTTGGAATTTTCAAGAAGGTAAATTAGATTAAGTAGATCTTGGGATGAGTGGGATGAACAGGAAAGTAGGATAATTCATTTATAGTATCAACTACTTAGTTTTTAAGCATTTACAATGCACATTATCTTTGAAATAAAACATTTCCTTGGGTTGACAATTAATATTGAACACTCCGGATGTTGGCTTTAATTAACTTGCATATAGGGTGCCCAACAACAAGGTAGGATCAACAGCGTTGGAGCATTCTGTAGATTAAACATGCTCAGTCGAAAGAAGTTTTCTGATTTTCAGAATTGGTTAACTGTTAGAAAGATCAGATAGACAAGATGTGAGCAAAGATAGATCTACGATCAGAAACAATTCTATAGATTGAACTAGCGCGGAGAAATTCAAGTTTGAAATCTGTGGAAAGTGGTAGGGGCCATGTTGATCAACGATTGCGATAGTGGTCAGGTTTCAATTGATGGATAAGGTGCATTCCGCTAGCGAAAGTTGCTCGATTGATCAGGTTTGAAATGATTAGCAGAATGTTAAATATTTTCACAATTGGACGATTCTGATGAAGGAAGATTCCAGATCAATGGTTGATATTGATTCTACCGAATCAAGTTGTGTAAGGTGATAACGTTGAGTCTTGGTATTGAGATCTTGTGCATGAATGGATTATATTACAAATAAAAGAAAATCTATGGTATAAATTATAGGAGACGCACAGTGGTTATGAAACATAACAAATTATAAGAAGCACCTACATGGAGTTCAAAGGTTTGTTTTTTCTAAGCATTGGAATTGACGATAACCCTGACTATGCGCAAAGTGCCAACATGGATGAGTCGAAACACTGTGATAATTAAAAAGGTAGGCATATCGAAAAATTTCCAAGTACTTCTAAAAATGGATGAAATAGAAGTGGTAGAAGTGGCATATAGTTAAGAGTTAGGGGTTTCCTGTCAGAAGGTTGAGAAAAGTTTCGAAGGAAAAAATGCTGAAGTTTCTGATACTATTTTACTGAATGAAACAATTGAGATGTCTAAAAATAAATTGAAAATTCTTAAGGGCTAGGGTAGTGACACCCATAATGTTTTCATGTCTTTCTTTTATCTTTTCTCTGTTGACCAGACCCCCAATTTCCCTGAATTTGTCGAGTGGTGTGCGAATAATTATTCTGCAACTGAAGAAGTCGTCATGGATAAACCTAAGTCTAGGATCATTTTCCCTATTCATGCCTCTATTATCCACAAAACCCAATCTGTCCCAAATAATTTTGTTCATTTATCCTAGGAGTACAAAGAAGAAAACATCATACATTTCTTCTAAGAGTCTGCAACTGAGAGTAAGGAAGCCTTTTTGAAGTTATGTTCAAATCCTGATAGTGATATTATAAGTTTATCTTACCCTATTGACCTGTTTTTGTTTAATGAAGAAATCCAGTCATGTATAAATTTAGCCAGTCAATTTTTGGGGTTAGACATTAATGGTTATGTTACAGAGTCACTGTTGAGTCTGTTGTTTATGTTAAGTACTTTCCCAATTGATTCTGAACTTCCAGGTCAGTCTTTCCAGTCTTGTTGCCTTAATTCTTATGAGTTCCTAGGTGAGAAAATTCATTCTCAGTTAGTCAACTTCCACGATACCAGAGTTTTCATATTCCAGTCCTTTTTGTTGAATATGTTCTTATCACATAATGAGATAACCTACGGTTTCCTCAGTTGGTAATCACTGATGAAATGACCCACGATTATTACAAGTTCATGAATTGTTTGATGGCAGAGATATATAGCATTTTCTTTCAGGAAATATTGCCCATGGTATTGCGAGAGATGAAGGAAATATTGCAACTTGCCCCTAGTAAAAGGATAGGCGACTGGTTCTTTTCAGAGTCGAAAACAATTATAAGGTTATATGGATTTGTGCACCAGCCTTATATTCTTCTAGCCTTTCTGACAACAAGAATATTTTCTTTAGAATTTTTTAGAAAAAGCCTCAAAGGAATTTTGAGGTCTAAAATGGGCCTCCTAAGGAAAATAATAAAATAATATTTATTAATTTTGGAGGAAAAAAGAAAAAACTACTTTTTGTGTTCGTATTTTCGACATATCTCCCTGCATTTTTACTCAAATTTCGATTGAGAGAGCTTATTGGATATGGAATTTGATTCTGCATCCAATTATTACCCACACTTCATACTTTTGATGGACCCCGCTACCCCAAAAACAAGAAATACTTGAAAAAATGTGATGATGACATCATCATCACATTTTTTCAGGTATTTCTTGTTTTTGGGGTAGTGGGGTCCATCAAAAGTATGTAGTGTGGGTACTCGTTGGATGCAGAATCAAATTACACATCCAACGATCTCTTTCGATCGATATTTGAGTAAAAACGCAGGGAGATATGTCTTAAATACGAACAAAAAAAAGTAGTTTTTTTATGACAAATATGTCAATTCAACCATTATGGTTGACTCATTTGATTGAAATTCTATTGGTTCTTGAATTCCAACTCACAAGAACTTAATGTTGACACATTTTATTATAAGGCCCATTTTAGATCCCAAATTTCCTCTAATGGTTTACAGTTGAGGAAAAACACATCTTAAACTTTAGGAAGAGTCTAGATATTAAATTTTCGTGGGAGGAAGGGCCACATGTTGAGAAAAGTAGAGTTGCTCTACCAATAATTGATAATCTTCTCAGAAGCATGGGTTTTTATTTGGGAGCTTCTATCAACTATGATCCACACCAGGTAATCTCTAAAAGAGGACAGGTAAACAAAAATAAGCCTTTTGTAAATGCTAAAGTAGTTGGAATCAGAGAGGCAACTAATTGGGAAGATTATCCTAACAAAACCCCAGATGATATTACCATGGAACAAGACTCTGTATCATCCATACCTAGAAATAATTCTTCCCCAATGGATCTTTCTAACATAGTTGCATTTGCTGGTAATATTTCATCATTAATAAGTTTTTCAGGAAATTCAAAGAAGAGAGAACATTTAGGTTTTGATGGAAACTGAAGAGGCAGGCACTACTAGTATACCGAAGAAGCATAAAATTGGACAAGAGGGACAAATGGTACAGGTGAAGAAGAGCAGTGTGAAAGTTAAACAGAATCAAGAAAAATCCAAAGTAACTAGTATGGAGCTTCAAGAATATGTATTTGATGGAGTAACCCCAAATAAGTATACATCAAAAGAGGAGTGGTTGAATACCTATAGGGACGTGGCTGATAAAAACTTTGATGAAATATTAAAATTATACGAAGAAGTGAGACAATTTCCAAAGCCAGATGTAACTATAAAAACTGTAAGGTATCATGGCAAAGATATCATGAGTTTGGCCATGACTGTTGGTAATAAGGTATCAGAGGTGAATGTGAACTTAGAGAATATTCCTACCACATATATAATATACTTTCATAGAGAAACAAATGATATCATATATACACGATTGCTTAAATCTACATTACATGTGTCTAAATTGGAGTCCAAAAAAAATAAAGCTCAGGACCTTCTATAGAAAGAAAAGGTTGAGAACAAGGCCCTTTGAATCAAAATTAAAAACTTGCAGGAGGCATTATTGTAGGTTGATGGGCAGTCAGACAAAGGAGAAGTGGCTCAAAACTTGTTTGATGAAAAAGAGAAAGAATTTTAGGTGCTAAAGAAGAAAATGAAAATTCCTTTTGCTCTGCTTATTCAGACCTCTGGATTGACAGAGTTTGAGAAGGAGAAGGAAGCATTAAGCATTGAATCGATTGATTGTAAAGCTAAGCTATTAAAGCTTGAAGAAAAAGAAAAAAATTGGGAAAGGGATGCTAAGATTCTGATATAAAATGAGAAGGACCTAAAAACTAAGCTGGCGAAAAGAGAAAAAGAATTACAGGAAAAGTGTGAAGAAGTTAAAAATCAATCTATTGTTCCTTCTGTAGAAACATATGCAACCTCTCTTTCTAAAGCAATGTCTTAGGTAAACCTGAAAGATGTAGAACTCACAGGGTTAAAGAAATAGAACAAGAATCTAGAAGAGATAATTTTGAAAAGAGAGAAGAGAAGAAGGAAGTAGAGGAAAAATGTCAAGAACTAATGAATCAGAATACCAAGTTAACAAAGTAGGCGGTTGGCCAAATGGACTTGCAAGGGGAAAGACATATGATTTTGGATAATATTATTTAGGAAGCTATTAAGTTTAGAACATATTTAGATTTTATTTCAGATCAGGAGAGTGCTATGACAGTAGCCATAAAGAATATTTTGACAGTAAAACAAGGATTAAATAAGAAGCCAATGGAAGTAGCTCAGAATGCTATCAAAATTTTAAGTGCCTTATCAGAAGATCAAGTTAGAAGGTTTGATATCCAAGTCAAAGTTGTTATTACCTCTTGGGCTAGGAAAGTGGTTGGAAGGTACATAATGTTGGATACTATACATGATAAAGTTGATATTATAAGTCATAAAGTCAAAGAAGTGACTAAGTTATTTTCTCCATTGGTAAGTAGGGGAATTCCTTTCTTCTGGGAGGAAATGGGAACATTATTGTCTCAAAAGGAATATCTGGATAAATTGGTCAATTGCAGGTAAGATCATAGTAAGTTTGAAGATATGCAGCATGGTCTTTCTAGAAGAGTTGTGTTTGATAAATTTGTTGGAGAGTTCGAGTTATTATTTGATATTAAAGTCCTGTGTGCCAAGGTGCCTAATATTTCATATGCAGACAACATGGAGCTCAGAGTTCTGGCACATGAAATGGTTGTTACAGATCTACCTAATCTATAACATTGGAGGGTAGTTCAACAATATGGATCAACTAAATATAAGTTACAACCATGAAGACATTAAGGAAGACGGTGCAAAGGAGTTTCAGTGAAGGATATATTTTATAATAAAATGTTATTTTTAATTTCATTAGTTAAGAAGTGTTTTTATCTCAGAAATATTTTCTAATAGACAAGTACTTTGACACATGTAGTCAATGGTTGAAACCATTAGAAAGTTAGGTTTATTGCTCAGCTTGAGGAGAAATTGTATAAGAATTCATACATTGGATGAGGCAAGGGTTGGAACCCGTGATATTTTGGAGATTTATGTACTCAAGTACTTCTTTAAAATTACAGAGCCGAAAGTTGGCGTTTTTAGAGATTCATGTGTTATTTCATGTTGCAGTCTATACTTTCCCTTCTTATGTGAATGTTTTCCAGTTTTATCTCTCCATTATGTTTTCCTTCATGTCAGAAATAAGACTATAACAATTTGGAGTTCATATTTACTATTCTCTAGCTGTTGTTTTCAGATGTCCACCAAACGTTTCTTCTAAATTTGATACAGAATTCATTTTTACAATGCTCTGTGTTAATGTTTTGTTCATGTTCTTCCTTTTTCACCAGTCAATCAAATTTTGACTGTGACTGAGTATCTATCTTACCTCTTTCAAAGATTCTATGCAAAATATTTGTTTATCTATATTAATATCTCGACTCCATAGCCCAATGGTCATGTGTTTAGTTTCAACCAATCTTACCAACTACAAACACTTCTGCTTATATATATCTGGCCTTGTTGATATTTTGTGATCGATCCCTCTTAGAAGAGAAAAAAACCAGTTTTCTATTTAAAAGTGATTTTTGCTGTTACCTAGGAATAGCCTTTACAAACTTGGGTAATTTTCCATTGTTAACAAGTATCATGATATTTTGCAGATAACTAATGCTAAGTATAAGCAGTGCCATGATCAACATCGAGTTCCACACAAGTTCCATTTGGTTGAATTTCCAAAAAGAGCACCTCATAGAATCCCATTGGATGCTAATCCCACTTATATATGGGCCTTACATCATCAACAAGGATTTTGGTCAAAATTATTTTGATTTAAGTATTCCCATTTCCTCTGCTTGCACCATGTACTGAATGTGGAGCTAATTCGACCATATTTTCCACCTCTCTTAGAAACCTCAAATGGTAGTTGAGAACGTGGCCCATACACAACTGAATCCTAACAACATTTTGGAGGTGAAATTCAACCATATCATGTAAAATTAGATGAACGGAAATCACTAATATAACATCCAACTATATTGAGTAGTCAATGTAGGTCATCTTCTTCAC
>LPNX010101052.1:119863-192946 GCA_001517045.1 Pseudotsuga menziesii | reverse complement strand
GGGGGGGGGGGGGGGGGGGTAATATAGGTGGATAATAGTGGCCATCCACCTGCTCCACCATGTTAGAGTGGTCCTCCATATTCGTTGAAATTTTCTATGTTTTTTTTGGTTCCAAACTTCTTAAGCCATTTTGAGACATTGGTCAATATAGGGGCCAATTATTTCCATGGAATACCATAGTCCAAGTCAAATTTTTTAATTCTTAGTTAACTCTTTCCATCAAGCTATCATGTGCCCTAAATGAAGATCATATGCAAAATTTGCACCTCTAGGAAGTTGACTTAACAACTAGACACCTCGAGGCCCATTAATCCTTTTGGAACTTCTTCTCGTAGGGTTAGGTTTTCATATGTTTAGTATTTTTCCTTTTTTATGATTATGATAAAAGACCATTTTTTATCTCTTTGTAAGTATTTGTTGCAAATGAGTGTAGATGACATGTCTCTCTTCAGAGATAAGCTACCACCATCTGAGTTAATTTTTATTGCTTTGCAATTTACATTTTTTTCCATTACATTCATTAATAGAATTTGGGTTTTATTGTGCTACTATTCTCTATGCAAAAATATTTGCCTTTTTTTCCATTTTATATTTCTTCCTTTATTTTGTTCTCTAAACCATCCGTATCATGCTCATAGTTGTTTTTTGGGATATTTAGACTTATTAGCTTGCTCCTATAGTTTGCATTATAGGATATGTACTTCATGTTGAAGCTCTTCTTTAGCATTTTAAATTCCCTTGTTAGGGACTCATTTTATATCTTGTTGTAATTTTTTTATGTTCTTGAATTTTTTACTTCTCCTCTTTAAACGTTTTTATTTCTTCAAACAACCTTTGATTGAGGTCCCTTAGCTGAGAACTCTTTTCATCCATTTCTAATAATTTACTATTAAGATATTTATTAACCTATTGTAATTTATGATTGCAATTCTTTGTATCCATTTACTTCTAGATACGGGCAAGTAGTTTTTCATTGGCTTTTCAAGCGAGAAACTTCTTTGTCCTTTTCTAAAATTTCTTATTGAATTTTCCTCTAAGATATTGAATTTTCCATTGATTGGAATGTTTCTTGTCTTTTAATTCCTTGATTTGTGTGGTCAATTCTTGGATGCAATTTTTTAGGTAAGAATTTCCTTCTTTGGTTTAGCCATTAAAATATTTCTCAATTTCAATCGTATGTTTTAATTTTGTATTTCTCTCTTCATATTTTGTTACCTCATCCACTAACTTTTCAATTGGCGATGAAAAATTATGCATTTTTCTTTTCACTATGATTAGAGAAATCATTGCTCATATATATAATATTATCCATTCCACTAAATAGTTTCGTCAATTTTTTTCTTCAAAATATATTCTTAATATATAGACTTAAATATTCTATAAAAAATATGGCAGCCCAACTAAATATGTGTTTCTTGTTTGTCCTCAATTTCTCCTAGAATGCGAGACTTGAAATTATCTATAAACTTAAATTTTAAGTTAATTTAATCTTATAACTTTCCCCCTCCCCTTTTGGATATAAAAATATATCAACACCTTTACTCTGCACTTTATTCTCGACCTTTGATATAAGTGTGTGTAACTTATGTCCCTTTATGAATTTATCCTCAATATTTGTGTTATTTTTCCAATAGGGAGAACTCCAATTTGTCCTTACATCTATGTCTAGGACTCCAATTTGCAGCATTACATATGAAACACCTACTCTTATCAATATTTTTCTCTAATGACGAGATCCATTGGGAAGGAGGAATATATTTTGAGCTTTATTTTCCATACTAATATTAAGAAGTTGCTTGATTGGACATTTTTTTATTGAATGAGTTTATCCTTTTGATATGCTTGTTCAAAATCTTTGACATCTAGTAATTTCATCACTTTCTTTATATTATGTTTCAACCTTGAAATGGAATTTTGTAGTAGCCACTAGTCAGATATGTCATCAACATGGGTGGTTAGTACATGTAGATTACTAAACTATTCCTCCACTATCTGTAATTGTTTCAATTGAGTAAGTTGAGTGTATACTTTGTATTCTTCTATATATTAAAATCATATAAAAAATATATATTTGAAGGTGTCCTTAGGAACTAATCACAAGCTTTAATTTCCTAGTACATCAATACAATGTTAATTTTTTCATCTTCACCATAAGTTTGGTATATATAAGCAGAATGTTCAAGTTATGAATCCATATTGTTACTTCTTGATCATTCGTTCCATCAAATTTTAGTATGTCTATTTTTATTTTGTGTATAACATTGTTGAATGAACTTGTATCCTTTGACAAATGATGTGATTGTGAAAAAAACACTCAGGATGTTTATTGCTTTGCTTTCATTTTTTAAGGCTCCCAACTCATATTTTAAACCTAAGAGTGGTTCAAATTTCTTGTTGATTTCCTTTATTGAAGTTGTGATTTTGTTTTCCACATCGAACTCCATCACTTTCATTGGTTTACTTGCCTTTGAGTTGATGAGATTTCTGGATTAAATATTCCTTGATTTTTTTGTGAATCTCATGATGCAAGGGTGGGTTGCTTAACACAATATAAGGTATAAATAATCTCCATGTGTACCCCACAAACCTACGAAATACATATTACACATGATTTATTATAGGTACTATTGTTTAATCGAATGAAACACTTGTGGGAATGGGAAGATGAGGTGACAGTGAATCTCTCCAAGGGTTAAAATAGGGAAAGTAGTGCCTCAATGGAATAATATTCACAAACATAGATGGGTATAGGTATATTCAAGATCATGGTTACACCATAGGTGTAATTTTTCTACTATGAAAGTCACACATGGGTATACATGGCCACATGTAGGTAGGCTCCATGTTAGTGTGTACCAAATAGTCTTGCTAGTATCACCCAACATCAATTGTAATCTATAGAAAATATTCATGTAGTATGAACTTTTGTATCGAATCTCAAGGTATTTAGAATCTTCACGCTCTGATACCAATTGAAGACAACCAAATATGCTACTTCACTTTAACATCCATCATAATAGGACAAATCCATATATCTTCCAAATGATATATTTTTTTATCATTCATATTGTTACGGAGAAAAATTCCTATGGCTTGGGGTGGACCACAATAGACAATATGACAGCAAAAATGAATCCACTTCCAATATGCTAAAGGGATAAACAAGTGTAACACTAAGGAATAAGAAGCGTACCTTATTCTGGATGTTTGTAGTAAATACGCATTGAGCTTTCAATCACACTTGCACCTACATTTCATTCTCAATAATGAAATACTCAAGCATGACAGGTATTAAGGGTTAGAACCTACTCTATAATATATAATTCCAATATATAATCAAAGCAACAACATCCATGGATAAAAATATCCATAGTTACATATATAATGGACAAGAAATGGATATTTCTATTAAATATAAATAGAGACATAAGTGACAAACTCTATCGACACCTCATCGAAATTGAGAAACTGAGTCCTCCACATGGGCCTCCACCACTTCAATCCCCCATATCAATGGAAATATCACAAAAAAATGGAAATCTTGCGAATAGCATCAATGGTTTATCAAAGGACAAAGGGATGCAGACTCAACATGGAAACTGGGACAACTTTGCGACATAGGAGGCATTGACAGAGGCTCCTAGGTACTGGAAGCATAACTAGTCGGTGGAGAAAACTCAGAGTAATGATTACAGCTCCTAAATTCATACTAATAACCCAACCAATGGATGGATTTTGTTCAAAGGCAACAAGACACGAAAAGTTCCAAAGTAATATCATTTTATGTCCAACTTTTTATGTTTTTGATTTTTTTTGGTATTTTTCATATTGGAAAGATTGAAAAAAATAAAATTGCTTATAGTACAGAACTACGAGGGAACGTGTGTCGCAGTCAAGAAAACTAGTTCCAAGTAATGGAACATACCTATGATCAATGCAAGGAAGCATGTCTAGGATAAGGACACTCACGAGGATGGCTCCTCCGTGTATGGAGTGATCAAGTTGCAAAAATATATATGAGAGGCTCTTCTTGGCTAGGATTGATACAAGCTTTGGCTATATGGCTTATAAAACTGAAGCAATGATCCGACATAAGGCTCAATATGGAAAGAAAATGCATGAAATGCAATTACAACTTGATATAAATGGGAGTCCCTATGGGATATGGATAGCATAGGGTTCAAGATAGAAACTGAGGTTCTTTCTCAAAGACATGGAAGGACTAAAAGGGACTCTCAGACCGAAGGGAGGACTCTCAGAATGGGTACCAAATGGAAAAATGGGATCTATCTAGGGCACCCATGAGTCAGAAGGCTCTACCACTTATGTAATGCAACTTTTAGTAGTAGTGTGAAGGTTTCGTAACATCATGAAGTGGGTTCGTACCTATAGTTAAGGTGACATGGTCATAGGACAATGCATGATGCATGCAGAAAAGTGATCCTATCTTATATGCCAGTTTGAAGTTATACTTGTTATAGACATGAATAGGTCAATACCTCGACAAAAGTGCAACCAAAATAAGTCCCTACACCACCATATTAGGACAAAACAACTCAAAAAGGTTACTAAAATTCCAAAATATAGGCTAAGTGGGTAAAAATTTCAAAAGAAATTTGATAAAGAGTAAAAAATGACATTTTTACCATACGATTTTGTTTTTTACCACAAATAGTGTATTTGGATCCATTTGGACCACAAACTTCAATTGTGGATTCCGAGAGCTAGAAGAAACAAAATCACAAGCTGCCAGGACCAGGTGAATTGTACTTTCATTCCTCATCTATTCCATGCATTTATTTTCATTTTCCATGGTGTATTTTTTAGTTTGGAGAAACCATAAATGGATATCCCAGCCCAAGCAGGTCATAAGCTATCAAGTTGCATATAGGGACTGATGTATGTGGGAAAATTATAGCCTTCCTACATACATACACTACTGTTACCAAGAAAAGTTGCGTAGAGGGCTGCATATACCCAATTTAATGGAAAAAACTCATCAAAATTGAATCTTTTTTGACAGGATGATGATGGAATGGAGGGAGTGTAAGCATGAGAATGTGGATAGGGAAGTCCACTGAGACATAAATGCTCAACAAGCTTTAAAAATATGTGTATTATACAAGGTTTGGAAGCTTGGGAATTTGAGGGACCAACCAATATTTCTTCAGATGTTTGTTGACTACTGTGACCCTGACACTAAGACTTATCAGCTAGATGGGATGCCCATGAGACTAGAAGTGGAAGATATCTACTTCATTACTATACCATTCCACCAAGGTAAGGTAGTACACTTGCGGGCTTATGGAGTGGGTGGAGGGCTCACCATCGAGGAGTATACAATCATTTATTTCCTTCTGGATATTGAGAAGATCGAAAGCCATGTTTTAGTGAACTCCATCCAAAGATTGAGTCTCAAGGTGATAGTTCTGGTACTATCTAGGATAGCAGGGTTGGAATCACTTCATTAGGCCTCTAGGGCTCTCATGTTTTATTCAGTAGAGTGTATGAGACCTAAAGTGTATGATTGGAGCACATAATTTATGAATGCTATGAAAAAACAACTGATAGACTACAAGCTGGGAAAGATAAAGAAGTTTGAGTTCGCCAACATACTTAGCACTTTTTTCTTCGAGTAGGTACCGGTCCTTGGCCTAAGATTTGAGGTTCCTCCACATAGTTTACGAGA
The DNA here is from genome assembly GCA_001517045.1 of Pseudotsuga menziesii. Lineage (NCBI taxonomy): Eukaryota > Viridiplantae > Streptophyta > Pinopsida > Pinales > Pinaceae > Pseudotsuga > Pseudotsuga menziesii. The sequence continues at coordinate 187,257 of LPNX010101052.1, read as the reverse complement.
TCCATCCCAAACCCATTGGGTGGAGGTGATGCATCGGTTAGCGGGAGGTCAGACACCGAGTCCTTTCCCACCAGAATTCTACCACTGGTGGAGGCGACAAATTGTGGTCATGGAAGACTATCCCTATGTAGGGATAGAATTTTGCAAGGACCCAAAGATGCCACTACCATCGGGTGCCACATATGGTGAAATAGGTAAAATTCCCAAATGTATTTTGAAATATTTTATTTTTGTAATTTTGATATATAAGGAAATCAAAAACATGTTTTTGGCAGTATCACATACTGACATTGATCATATGTATGCATATGTGGGTCTGAGACAACCATATGGATTTTCCCAACATCATCAAAGGGGGCAAGGGGATGACATGATCGGTGCAAATGTAGACTAGATGCTACAGAACATACATGACAACTTCTTCAGACTGATGCACATAGTACCCATGGTGGAAGTCGAGGAATTTCCCAAGGCTATGTAGAGACACATAGTAGGATTACCCCATCTGTGGGTTAGACTATTCGGTGGTTTTCCAATGCAGTAATTTGTTACCATGATCATCACCCCGGCCCACAGGCATAGATGCCTAGATATACTTTTTGTACTGACTTTTTAGTTTTTTGGTGGCTTAAAGCCCCAACTTTGTATCATGATATTTTGTACCGTGACACCATTTTGAACTATAGTCGAAAATAAAAAGCTTATAGTGATTGACTTGATGTATTTATACGTGTGTTTAAATGTGAATGGAATGTGTATCCTATATTATTGATGTGACACATGGTAGTCTAAAACGTAATTTTCATAAAAATCAGGAACATGATTGTAAATCCTGGGAACATGAATGTATTAAATGTAGTAAAATTTCCATTCTAACAATCTTACCTGTCAGAACCTTCGGAATAAAGTAGGATAATCAATACATTACACACCATTTAAATGCAACACAACTAGTTGTGAGTGAAGGTGGAATTCAAGATATTGAACACCATTAGAAATGGCATCATGTAGTAACTCAATCATGACACTATATTCAACAACAGTTTTTGATGATGGTCGAAGACACACACCTCCTGAAGACACCACATGATCCTCAGGTGCATAAATGACCGAAGAAGCCAAAGCTAAGTTCTAGGTATGGTGGCCATCACCATCAATGTATCCTAGGTATACCAAAGGTTCCGTCAATATCTATCACAACAAGGGGAATCGTGTCAACAAACTGAATCATGACAAGGGTTCCAAAATTAAAATATGCAAACTATACAATAATATACAATGTATCTTCCTCAACTAATAATTAGGCATAGTATTTCTTTATATAGAGCCCATTTCTAGGCTCCGCCAAAGTTGTCTCTTCATAATCCTCTAGCTCATAGGCGCCCTTCTGTAAGACAAGTTTTACCATGTAAGGCCCATGCCACATGGGGTTGAAATTACCCACCCCTAATGGTTCACTAGCTTGGTCATATAGGAGGACCAAGTCACCTTCATTAAATCTATGGTGATAGATAGAATTATCGTACTGAGCCTTCACATGATGCTTATTTATCTCAAGAGCCACCACAGCATCCCGACACTGCTCATTAAGGTGCTCTAGGTTGACCAAGCATTCTTCCAACACAAAAGTATTTAGTAAGATCTCTATGGCTATTTTCAACAAGAGAATTTAACACTCAATCAGTAAAACCGAATCTACCCCATGTACTAATTGATATGGAAAAAACACGGTGGCAACCTTAACTATGGTTTGGTAATCCCATAAGGCAGGGTAAAGCATAATGTACCAATCGGTCTTGCTTTGTCTAATGGTTCTTTGCAAAATGGACTGAAGGGATTTATTTACTGCTTCAACATGTCCATTGGCTTGAGTATAATAAGAAAAAGAGTACTCTTGCTTATATCCTACTTTTGAAGATAATTCATCCATCATCTGATTTTGGAATTGCCTGCCATGGTCAGTGACAACATATTTTGGGATACTGAACCAAGTGATGATCTGATTGAATACAAAATGAGTGGTCATCTCACCATCATCTTTAATAGTAGGATTAACCTCTTCCCATTTCGTGAAATAGTCCATGACCACTATGATGTGATGGTGCCCCCCAACTGAAGTTGGGTTGGAATCCATAAAGTCCACCCCCCACTTGGTGAAGGGACCAAAAGTGATAATAGGATGTAATGGGGTAGGAAGCGAGTGCACATTCTATGAAAACACCTAGCAAGGGTGGAAACACTTGATCACATTAACCCAATATTTAAAGATTGATGGTCAATAATAACCCACTCTAAGGATATTTTGAGCTATAGAAAGCCGATATAAATGGCCTCCACGTGCCCCATCATGGATATTATCCAGCACAATATCATCCTCATCATGAGTTAAACATCGATGCAAAATGTAATCCACCCCATGGCGATACAATGTGTCACCGATAACAAGGTAGTTCTTTGCATTATGTCATAAACATCAAAGTTCATTCCATGATAGGTGAGGAGGAACCTTCAAATTCTGAAGATATATTATGATATCACCATACCAAGTGTCCACAGTCAAAATAAGGAAGATATGTTCCTCCACAAAGGAATCTTCATAAATTTCATCTTCATCCAAACTAGGGAGATCCGATATGAGATCCAAAAGAAGTAACTATTTCTCTGAATTTAACGAAACAAATTCGAGATCAAATTCTTGTAAAATAACAATCCATGTATTGTACTTTCCCCTATCATTCGTCTAGTCAAGATAAACTGAAATGGACTGATATGAGATACTATAGTAATATAGTGAAGAAATAGATAATGTCTCAACCATTGTACTACATGAACAGTTTCTAAGGCTAGTTTCTCGACATGACTATATCAAACTTTCACATCAATGAGATTCTGGATAAGATAGTAGATAACGTACTCTTAGAGATCGTCGTCCTCTTGAACCAGAACCATCCTAAATGTCTCTTGAGACACAACAACATATAATAGGAAATCATGGCTAAAGTCAGGTGAACTAAGCATGGGGGATAATTCCAAGGATTTCTTAATTGCATCGAAGGAATCCAGGGCTTGCTCATCCCATATGAACGAAGTATCCTTCTTTAAAAGGTGCATAAAACCTTCGTCAAATTGGAAAAATTGATGACAAAACTCCATAAGAAGTTATCCATCCCTTGGAGACTTTGAATATGTCTAATCATGCATGGGGGAGACAACTGTAGTATTTTCTCCACCTTTAGAGGATCGACCCTAATCCAATCCTTAGAAATGATAAACCCTAATAACCAATCCACTCTCACACACAAGTTGCACTTTTGAGGGTTTAACTAGATTTGATAATGGCAACATCTTTTGAAAATCAAGTGCAAATGGTCTAGATTATCCACTCTCAAACGATAATGAGCAGACAAATCGTCTAGATAGACTTTGATAATACGCTTAAGGTCATGAAAAGCAAAGATCATATCCTGCTGAAATGTAGCTCCAACATTTTTAAGGCCAAAAGGCATCGTTTGGTATGCAAATGTAACTAAAGGACAAATGAATGCAGTATTATGTTGATCCTCGATTTAATTTGTATTTGGTTATACCTTGAGAAGCCGCCCGTAAATGAGAATACTTCCCTCCTCGCACACTCATCCAAAATCTGATCTGTGAATGGTGTGGGAAAATTATCACTCGGACAAGAATTATTCAGGTCTCTAAATTCTATGCACACGTGGATAGTTCCTTGCTTCTTATCTACCAGAACAGGGTTGGATACCCATTCAGTCAAGGGAACCAGATAGATAAATCTATATTTGAGTAACTTTTATATATCAGCCTTAATTGCAAACACCTTACGAGGGTTCATCACACATAAACGTTGTCGAAAATGTTTAGCATTAGGATAGTTTTAATCTCATGCTTGAAAATATGAGGGTCTATTCCTGGAATTTCATCATATGACGAAGCGAAAACATCATGAAATTATTTAAAAAGCTCATTGTATGCCTTAATTTCATCGAGAGAGAAATTTGCACCAATGTAAACATTCTATAGCTTTCTAAGAATCCAAGAAATGTTGACAGGAATCATAAGTGATAAGTTAGCCATGTTCCCTTCGACATATACACCATGAGTGCATAATGGGAGCATAGGACAACCAAAATTCTCACCAAGGGTCTTCCTAAAGTCATCATGCTCGATTCATTCGAGCTCCGAGAGGAAGTAAGAGCGATGGTGCAACTCCTCCCAAGGTCATTCCGGACCATTCATGGCCTCGATAATTGCTTCATATGAAGGAATAATGTCATCAAGGAAATCATGCGAGCGTGAAGACAAAAATTCCCAAGCAGGAAATGCAAAGAGATCCTCCTCTTCCATTCATGAAGAGGAAGCACCGGGGTCTACAAAGGGATCAAGAAAATATTGATAAGACACCTCTGCTACTGACAAGCACATATCCATCTTGGTAGGTCTAGGGTCCTCATCCAACATGCTCGAAGAAGGGAGAGTCCAACAGTCATTCAAATACATAGTGTGAAATGGGACTGAACTCAACGATGACCAATCACTACCAAGAGTGGAACCAATAGCTAGGATTGGTGCTACAATATTAAAGGATGCCATTAATGACAGGTACATTCCAACACCAACATTCTCATTTTTTTATTGATAATTTTTAGTAGTCAGGATGGTGGATCCCGACGATGCAATTGAAATGGAACTATCAAATGAGATTTGGTTGATGACAATCTGATCCTAAAAAGGGAAGCAAGTGACATAATAATGAAAGAAACAATTTCTTTCATAGCGTAGATCTAGTTACGGCTCAGTAAAATATTGTAGTTAAGGGGCACATCAACCACCTCAACCTCGAACAACACATTCTTCCCTCCCAACTAGACTTGGAGAGAGCGAATAATACCATGCGACTGAAATGAATTTCCATCGAATGCAACCAACATGGTCATGGATTTCGATAGCGTGGGTGAGCCAAGGCCTTTCCAACAAGCCAGAGACATCACAGAGGCTGCAATACCTTCACCAACAACTAATGTTATTAATACAATCCACATGGACTAAGAAAGCCACATGGTAAAGCAACGAGGATGGACATCATGAGTCTCAAATCTAACTATAGTGGAAGGATTGGAATCAACCATCTCAAGGGCAATCAACAATTCTCTCCTGTGCGCAGGACATGTATGAAGGACTTCAAGAGATGACATCGCACCGGGATTCTAACCCAAGTCCTCAATAATAGAATAATGTTGGTCGTCTCAAGCATTAGGATTGTGCCCTGAGTGCTTTAGGAATCTCTTAGGTATACAAGGTATATCTTTATGCTTATCGACATGCAATGATTTCTTAGGTGGTGCAGGCTCTTTACCCAAGTTGGTTTGTGATGGATCGTAATATTTTTTGCGAGTCACAACCAGTGTATGTTTTAAGGATTCTAATAGTATACTTAAGTATAGTATTCTAGGTGATTGTTTTGGATTAAAAAAACACGTTTATAGATAGGTAGGTGAATATTAAATATGAAACATAAAATTAACACTAAAATGTGTATATTTTGGTGAATATTATGAAAAAAATACATATTGTATGTAAATATAGGCAATATTACATTAGAGGAAATTTCAACTCAAAATGGGCCTCCTAAAATGAATTAATAAAATAATATTTAAAATAATAAAATAATATTTATTAATTTTGGAGGAAGAAAAGAAAAAAAATACTTTTTTGTTTGTATTTTTGACATATCTCCCTGTGTTTTTACTCAAATTTCAATTAGGAGAGCTTGTTGGATGCAGAATTAAATTCCGCATCCAACAAGCACCCACTTGGCATACTTTTGACGGACCCCGCTACCCCAAAAGCAAGAAATACCTAAAAAAATGGAATGATGATGTCATCATTCCATTTTTCAGGTATTTCTTGTTTTTGGGGTAGCGGGGTCCGTCAAAAGTATGCTGAGTGGGTACGCATTGGATGCGGAATTTAATTCCGCATCCAAGGAGCTCTTCCGATCGAAATTTGAGTAAAAACACAGGGATATATGTCAAAAATACAAACAAAAAAAGTAGTCTTTTTTATGATACCTATCCCCAAATTTATATTAAAAAAGTGTTTAAGACCTATACGGTATTTCAAATTTAAAGGAATTTCATTGGCTAACACGTGATGACATGGAATTTGAATAAAAGTTAAAAGGCCCATTTTGAGTTGAAATTTCCTCTAATGAGGCACTAAAAATGACCAACTAATGATTTTTTTTTTAAAAAAACCCAAAAAATGGCCAATTGGAGAAACTTTTCCCCTAAAAATTACCTTGGTCACAACATTAGTGGAAGACATAATGTTGATACAACCATGGCGACCTTCCACATTCAATGGGTTTTGATGCCCACCAGAAGTGCTTCCGACGTCCATGTTCTTTGAAGCCATATTTTTATTATGAGATAAAGGATCAGTCAACACAGCTGGGATTTGTGCAATGAAGTGTTGGGAGTTATGTCATCTTGATTAATTCACCTAATATTTAATAAATAAAAGATCAAATATCTTTCAAAATGAAAAATTGAGTCAAACTCCTAAGAATTTAACTATTAAGGTAATTGAACCGGAACATAATCCTAAATCAGAGTATCAAAAATACACTACTCTACTCTATAAACAAAGAAAAAAGAATAAATATATATACAATACTACTTCTATACAAGAAAAACTACTCTTTCTAGTAAGGTTTATTGAATAGTTTCAAGAACTAACTATCCAAAGAAAGTTTATACCGGAAACATAGCAACAATAATTAGATTGATAATTTATTTTATAACTTTAGACTGAAAAAGGATACTATCAAAATCTAACTTCTCAAGTGAAAGACTAGGATGCAAGGAAGACCTAACTTATAAGTGAGTAGAAAACTTAATAAAGAAAACTTTATAAAAAGAAGCAAGTAGAAAACTTAATAGAAATAACTTTGAATTCTATCCTACAAGTCTCTTTTGCTAATCACACAGTGGAAAAAGGAACAATCTACAAGGTACTAGTATATTTTCCTAAGGATAACACTTCTAATACTAAGTTCTACATGCAAACAGATAAATCAATCCAAAGGCATGATTACAAAACAATACAACATTATTAGTTAAAGGAATCAGAAACAAACAAAAGAAACAAAACATAACATAGCTCAAAACATGTTCAAAGTGAAAGGATAAAACTTTAATAAATGATCTAAAACAATCTAACTTTTATTCTTAATGTTAAATAGAACTATCAACTAACTATTACAGTCAAAGCAGACTTTAAAAACTAAAGAAACAGAGCTTAAAACAGGTTCAAAGCACACTAAAAACACTAAAAACAAAATGGCGGACTAAATGACAGACTGAACTGCGGGTCTTAAAGGGATGTCTGAATAATAGTTTAAACAGGCTATCTAAATGACAGTCTACACAACTAAAATACTAGAAAATAATCTAAATGATCTAATCTTCAGCTGAATTTGTGCACATGCAAATATAATGCATAGAGGAAGTAAATAAACCTACTTAATGATCAAATTTGACAACGACATAATCTTAAAGTAATTTATAAAAATAAATCATTGCGTATTATACTAGGAAACAAACTGGAATTTAACTTGAATGAAGTTATAACAGAAAGGAAATCAACAGAATTGAATCTATTATAACTTGATAAAAGCAATCTATTCTATCTACTTGTAAATAAAATAGTAAAACTGGAAATGAAATTACTGAAATGAAATTGAAAGAAAACTATGCGCGCAACTAGCTATTTAACTTTGTAAATAAAACTATATTAATGCATTACAGAAAACAACGAAATAAACATTTACAATAATTTGAATGAAAACAAACTAGAAATCAAACTAACTACAAAAGAAAAGGTAACGAAACTACACAAGAAAATAAACAGTTGGTTGATGAGGGGCCCTCTCAACAATCAGGGGTGATGCCTGGCTAACGCTTACTTGAACACAATCATGAACAACAGAACATCAAGCTTCTATTAAAAAAAAAGGAACAAAGTTACATAATTCTTCTTAAAAAATGTCTGTCTCACTAATGAATTGATCAACTCTTTAGGTCTTCGCATGGAGGCATTTATATACACAATGTTTATAGAGGTCAACAAGTTGACCCTTTACTGGTCGACTGCTCTCTAAATTTAGTCAACCATTATGACGTCTAACTAATCAAACACCAATGCACAATGTTCTCCTTCTCCTTCATGAATCGGTTCTCTTTAGCGCGTGATGTGGCGTACAGGATTTACTCTGGTGTGGTTGGCATCATGGTTTCAAGCAGAGGCAGCGTGCTAGTGATCCTTCTAGAATGGGAGCCACTGCGTCACCCAAATGCATAGATAGTAAACAGTTTCCATGCTTTAACACCTGGGAATCTCTTATCAAAACATATGTTTAAATGCGTAGTTTAATTGCATAATTTAAATGCCGAAAATGATGAAAAAACTGGGATCAACATTCCCCCAAACTGGATAAATTCCAGGTCCCACTGAGCAAAAAGAAACATAAATTTGGAAGAAGGTGGAGCTGTGCCAGCAGCTGCCTTCGATTTGGCAGATAAAGGAGGTGATTTAAACTTCAGTCTTTTGGCTTGTGATTTTTTAAAATAGCATGTATTTCATGTCAAACGTTGTATGAAGATTTAATGAATTTGTTGAGTTCTTCAACAGTCTTAATTTGATAGTTCTCAGGTTCGAAACAATTCGACATTGTTCAACAGTTATGATACAGGATCTTTTTGTAGAGGATGTAAGAAGAAAATGGCTAAAACAACTCTATAGAAATAATGGTAACGAAAATGATGGAATAGCAAGAAGTTCGACTTGTTTAAGAGATCATGATATCATAGCGAACCTTAAAATGTGTGCCATTAACGAGAATATGCATTAATGAGTGAGGTCATAATGTTTGTAATTAGTTCAACCATGTCTGACACGAAGGCATAAATCTCATTTACAATTATAATAACCTTGATTAACAAGAATATCAGTCATTTGATAGTTTTCATGCGTGATTGGGTAAGAGGATATGGTTTCCAACATTGAAATGATGACTAAAAAGATTTTAAGGTCAAAGCGTCCACATGGAGGTAAAAACTATTTTCCAAGAAAAACAAAATTACAGTTAGCAAATTTTAATCATAAGTGCTATAATATCACAATGTTTTATTCAGATCGTCATTTGGTATTTCATTTGGACCATCATTTGATCCTTCATAGAGTCATCCATATTGATTTTTCTGTGAAAATATGCTTCATGCTATAACCAAGTTCCACTGCTTACATTATCCTGAAAACACTTATCATTTGTCAGAGATAAATAGATCTGTCATAAATAATGAAAATAAAAAAAGCCTAATCTTTCCTAATCATCACCCAAACCAAAGATATGGCGTGTCCTCAAGCCATACAAGAAATAAAAATTGATTGTTCTAGATAATGAAATAAACATTTCTATCATGATGTTATTATTTTGTAAGAAAAAGAAAAACTAACTAGTAAATGGAAGTGATTCGGATATGTATATTCATGAAAAAATAACAGTGCTTAGAAATACCACTTGAATGATGATAATATAACAAAAACAAATGCCATAGGAAAAGCTAGTCATTCATGCCTCATTTTAAAGATATCTTGTCATCACAAAATATTTTGATTTTACCCCGGAGTGTGTGAGATTTATAGCTATGGGTCCCATTTCTAGGATAATGACAGCCTAGGTATTTGTTGAATTAGATGGTCAGGCCCAAACCCAACTTACAGCCATTCTCAAATGACATTATAAACAATTGACCTTGACATGTTTATTCATAAATTCTGAAAAGTTTTCTTTATAATATCATTGTTCTACGAACCATGTGCATAGTGGTGCATTAACCAAATCTCTTTTACCTGATATTTCCCCGCTGCCAACAGGCATTTTCAGTACCCCGGTGGGTTTACCTTGGTACCATGCAAGTATAGTCCCGCTTCCAGCGAGCCTATTCAATACCCCAACATGTTTACTTGCATTTATCGAGCTTCCTTGTTTTAAGTTATTACTTAGCATTGACCCACTTCTAGCGGGCCTGTTCAGTACCTCGGCGGGTTTTCCTTGTATAATGATATTAAATATATAGAAGTTGATTGGTACTAGAGCATGTTAAGCCTTGCTAAACACATAATTCAATTTTGTAAAGTAAACTCATAAGTAACTTTCATAATGGCTTTAAACATAGATCATGTCAAAAGAGAATAATTTAAAGTTGTTATTTGTCCGTATAGTCCTTCTTCTTTATAAAATATACGTAATGTTCCCCACAGGAAAAAATTTCACTTACTCTCGATTTATTACCAAAATACTTGAGAGACAAGTTTTGATAACAAGTATAGGATGAACTAGTACTCCATAGGTGTAAGATGATATTGTGAAAAATATGATAATGAAAGTAGGTCTATCAATCAACTGTTCAAAAGAGAAAATCAGAAACATACATGTCTGAATCAAAATAGCAAAAAAAACATATGAATCATAGAAGAGATGGTTAAGAATGATATACAGAGAACTATTTTTTGTATTGTCACTATAAGCTGCAAATTTCAAAAGTACCCCAAGAAAGGTTAAGATACCTCATGAGTGTTTTAGCGTACTTCCCTTTTCCAAATAATATTCCATGAGTTTCTTATAGAGATAAAGTACTTGTAATCAAACTTCAAAACCACTTGTTAGATGATTCAATTTATTCATGAAAACATATACAACATTATAGAAAGAAAAAGAGTGTCTTGTAAGAAATTTGTCAGAAATTACTCTTATTTATTCAAAGAAACAAACACATATTTTCATATATACAAGTGATGATAACCCAAAATACTTTTTTTTAAGGATCATGAGGAGAAGGAATAACTTCCCCTTCAATCAATTCCATTTCCTTCAGCTGCAAAAAATTATGTATGAAATCCTATTTAGATGTTGGTTGGTGATAAAGTCTAAGTCTATGTCCATTTACTACAAAGGAAACATGTGAACCATCAATGGTCTTAACTTCTACTGACCCATTGTCAAAAGTTGTAACTACTTCATACGGGCCTATCCAATGGGTATTTAACTTTCCTTTAAAATTCTTAAACCGTGAGTCAAATAGTAGTGCCCAATATCCAGTATTAAATTGCTTTTGCTTAATAAACTTATCATGCCATTTATTTGATTGATTTTGTATTATCATGGTTCTTTGGAGTGCATCTTGTCTAATGTCATCTAACTCATTGATATGTAACACTCGTTGTTTTTTTGCTTCATCCAAATCCATGCCTAATTGTGCTTCCATACGAAAGGTCTTAACTTGAAATTCAATAAGTAAAAGGACTTGTTTTCCATACACTAACTCATAGGGGGTATGTCCGGTAGTGTTTCTCCATGTTATCCTATAGGCCCATAAGGCATTCAAGAGTCTATCTACCAAATCCTTATGATGTAAGTGAATGGTTTCAGTTAAAATGGCTTCTAATGCTTTATTGGTTGACTCTACTTGGCCATTAGCTTGAGGGTCAGTGAAGATTTGCAATGTCAGATGTTGTACTTCGTAGTAAGTTCTTTCATTAGTTTAGAAGTAAATTGGGAACCTTGGTCTGTGACAATTTCTCTAGGTACACCAAACTGGGTGAATATTTCTTCATATATTAATTCTACAATTGATTTTTTTATAACCCTAAACAAAGCTTTAGCTTCTACCCATTTGGTGGCATAGTCCATGCAAACTAGGATATACTTCTTTTTACGAGACATGGGAGAAATTGGTCCTACAAAATCAAGAGCTCATTTCTCAAAAGACTCAATCATGACCCGAGGTTGTAAGGGCATTTGATCAGATGACGTAGGTTTACCCATTCTTTGGAAACTATCACATCCTTTAACATATTTGGTAGCATCCTTGAAAATGCTTGGCTAGTAATAACCAGAGTGCAACACTTTGTATGTTGTCCTCCTATCAGAAAAATGTCCTCCACATGGTCCATCATGGAATGGATGGAGGATGTCTGTCATTTCATCCTCCTGCACACATCGTCGAATAATAATATCTAGACATGTGCAAAAGAGGTCATTATCAACCCAAGAATAATTAGAACTATGAACTATAATACGATGTTTCTCGTGTGGGGACAAATGGTTTGGTAATTTTCTAGTTGCTAAATAATTGGCAATGTCTACAAACCAAGGGGTTTGAACAGACACAGCAAATAAATGTTCATCAGGAAAAGTGTCATCAATGGGTTTAGCACCATCATCATGTTGAATGTGAGAGAGGAAATCTGCTACTAGATTTTCTTTACCAGGTCGGTCAATGACAGTGATGTTAAAATATTGTAATAGAAGAAGCCACTGGGTCACTCTACCATTGGTAACTTGTTTATTCATTAAAAATATAATGGCGGAAGGATCCGTATGCACAAAAATTGCGTAACCTGTAATGTAATGGAGAAATTTATTAATAGAATAAACTACTGCCAAAAATTAATTTTCAATAACAATGTAATTTAGTTCGGCGGGAGTCAAATTATTGCTAATAAAATAAATGGAATAAGGTGTGTGTCCCTCTTTTTGGCCTAGGACTCTTCTTATGGTCATATCAAAGGCATTGATGGATATATGAAAAGGAAGGGACCAATCGGGACCCTTGAGTATTGATTCCACCGATAGTTTAGCTTTTAAAATTTCAAAAGCATTTTGACAAGATTCTGTCCACTGGTATTCTACATACTTTGTAAGCAATTTAAACATTGGTGCAGCTATTTTAGTAAAATTCTCAATAAAGCGGTGGTACTAGACTGCATGACCAAGAAAGATTCTTACTTCTTTTTGATTTTTTGGAGATGGAAATCCAACAATTCCTTCAATATTAGCAGGATCTACCTTAATTACTTAGGAGGAAACACGGTGTCCTAAAACTATACCCTCTGTTAGTAACATTTTACATTTTTCATGACTAAGGGATGAATTCATTTCTTGACATCGGCTTAGGACCTTCTCGAGGTTGTCAAGATCCTATTGAAAGGTATTTCCATAGCTTGTAAAATCATCCATGTATACCTCCACACAGTCATGTATAAGATCAAAAAAAAATCCTAAGACTACACGCTAAAAAGCGGCAGGTGCATTACATAAGCAAAATGGAAAAACTCTATAATCATATCTTCCTCAAGGGCATGTAAAAGTGGTATTGTCTTGATATTTAGGTGCTATTAAAATCTGGTTGTAACCACTATATCCGTCAAGAAAGGAAAAATACTATTTACCTGACAGGGTATCTAACACTTGATCAATAAAAGGTAAAGGAAAGTAGTATTTAAGTGTGTCTTTGTTTAGCTCTCTAAAATCAACACAAATGTTCCATTTTCCTATGACTTTATTTGGGACTACCACTAGAGGAGACACCCATTTACTATCGGAGATAGGATAGATGAAACTAGCATTGGGGAGTTTTTGTAATTCTTCTTTTACTATATCCTTTAGAGTAGGATTCATCCTCCTATGAGGCTTCCTTAAAGGTGAAATGTTTGGATCCATATAAATATGGTGAATACAAGTGTTAGGGTGTATACCCTTCATATTAGTGTATTCCCATGCAAATTCTCCAACTTGTTTTTTAATAACCTCAAGCAGTTGTGATTGTTGGTTTTCACTTAACCCTACGTTTATAAGTAGAAATTTTTCAGGGCCAACTTCACAAGTTATGGTATAGGGTCTTGTATGCTCTTCAATTGTGAAGACACAAGGTGTCTCTATAAACATTGAAAGAGCCATATTGTCTTGGAACTCATCTCCAAAAATCTGATCGAATTGAGCAAAAGACTGAGGAAAATCTATACAAGTTGTTGAATAAACAAACTGGTTTAATACATTCTCAGTGGTCTACTCCTGAAGTGCCTAGGAGAAATAACTAGGAAGGGAGAGTTCATCAAAGTCCTCGTCCCCAAAAGAAAAATTTAACCACCATGAGTTTTCAGTTATTGGTTGTGCTCGGGGGTATAAAATATGTCTCTGTGTAGACAACCCATTGGAAATAGTCATCTCTCCATCCCTACATCCTATAAAAGAATTTGCAGTAGCTAACCATGGTATTCACAAGATAATAGGATTCCCTTTAGAAGATTCCCTTTAGAAGCATCCTTTGATTCTATGACCATAAAGTCGACAGGGTATTCCCATGAGGCTACTGATCCGCTTGAACTTCCTCAGGAATGAGGTCCTTAGGAACTCCTGCCAAGGTTCCTTCTCCTTCTATTGCTTCATGTTGTTCAGGATAAAGCACCCTTGTAACTTAGGGTCTGAGGTTACCAACTTACTACTAAATTGCAAGGAATCATCTTTTTATAGGAAATGGAAAGAGAATAGGAAGAAAATATTGACTTACCTGATTAACGACGGTTTATCCAAGCTTCTAGGGATGTACTTCTCTCGCTCCAATTCTCTCCAAAGCTTCTAGGGATGTACTTCTCCACCTAAAAAGAGAAAATCCTTCAAGTAATATCTCATGCATACATATATTAATGGTTATATGAAAAGAATATATATAACATAATCACACATAATATTATCTCGCTCCACTTCTCTCCAAAGCTTCTAGGGATGTACTTCTCCACCTAAAAAGAGAAAATCCTTCAAGTAATATCTCATGCATATGTATATTAATGGTTAGATGAAAAGCATATATATAACTTAATCACACATATTCATTAAGCCCCCACCCCAAGGCCTCTATTTATACTTTGGTAAATAGAGTGGTTTCGAAGGTTGGGATGGTTGAGATGGTTGGGATATTTATGGATTAGGCCCCAACTAATCTCATCTAATCTTGAATTATATTTTTTAATGTCAAATTAAGGTATATTCGGGTATTAATATAGACAACTCGCATATGACACGCGAGTTTCTCAAAGAGAACTCGCGTATGCAAGTATATGCGGGTTGCAATGCAAATACTCGTGTATGACATGTGAGTTGCAATACACATAGTCGTGTATGCAACCCAAAACTCATAATAAAAATATACAAGGATGTTTTGAGGAAAATGCATCAAAGGTCATGCCCATCTATAGTGTTTTGTCCACTTCAATCAAAATTGTCCTTTTGTGTACCAACATGAGGAATGTCGGAACTCGGACGGAGAAGTGCCATTTTGGCTAATAACAGATGCCCCCTAATGTGTGAGGTCAAAGGGAAGCGATGGTCGAAATACATTATGATCATTATCTTGGAGAACTCAGAAGTCCAAGGAAGCAGAGGAAGTACCTGAAACAAATACATATCAACTGTCATATACAAAATCATATCTGAGGATGTCATGTTCAATATACTTGAACACTAGCTCCTTTACAATATTTGAGTACATCATATGATATGGGTGATAGAACACATATATTACAAAGGGGGATCGAATCCACAATATAAAATCATGATGAGTCTTCAAAGATATGGAAGATCATGACGAACACAACACAATCTTGTGCAACTTAGGTTATAGATGTGAACATAAGGTCTTTGTCATAAGCCAAAGGAACCAGTACAATCCAGGCCATGTGAATAGATGTGTCAAAGTCGAACATGGAAAGGATTCAACAAATTTCCAATCAATAGGTGACAATTGACAACTGAAGCAAAGAATTCACCAATGATGAAAGTAAATCCTAGGATACCATCATCAAAAATCTAGGTCTTTGTCTTCAGGAAATGCTAATGAGAAACCATATTGTGGTGAAGAAGGAAATAGATCCTCCAACGGATCACAAGAGTGACTAGGAACTGGATAAAGGAAGGTAGACACAAGTGATATCAGATAGGATAATGACGGAATTAGGATAAAAAAGTAGAAATAGGGATAGATCCTTGAACAGTGAGCACGACACAAAGATGACCCAAGGCAGCTTTTTAAATTTGCAGATAGAACAACTAGAATTATCTGTCACGTAGGAGACATGATCAGATTCCCCAAGAATAAATGGCAAGTGGAGGAGTAGGAAACTCAAAGTGATAGCTAGACTGAAAGTATATACTGAGACATGAGTATCGAAAAGTTCAAAAAGTGTTATTTTCAAGGAGGACATGCCACCACTGACTACAATCCAAAGAGAAAAATTCTTCCTTATATTTCTTGTTAAATTTTAACAAGACCAAGAAAGTCAACTCAGCTCTCTCTTCATTTTTGACAATATTGAAGAGAATAAGGAATAATGCTTGATAATGTCACTTATTCATGGATTTTATGAGCCCAAACTAGCACATGCTTGCTTGGTGTTTTCATGTTTAGAGAGTCTGAAAATGCCAAAGAAGACTCTAGGGGGTCCTTTTTCATCCAATTTAGTCTCCTAAAACTGAAAAAAGTATAAAACATATCTCAGAAGAACACTCTTAACTTCCGAAGAAGAAAAGGTGAACCTTTTTCGTACTTAGTCAAGGAGGTTCAAAAAAGGTTAAATTACCAGCTATCCAATGATCCTTCAAGAGAAGCTTATAGCTTGAGTTTTATGAGTGTGAAGGAAAGCAAGATCACTCTGAAAGATCCATTTAAGTACGATAAATGGAACTTACAATAGTAAACTCGATGTTTTTTTATTGTTGTTTAACGAGCATGACAAAGACATAAAGTACACTCGAAATATTTTTCATGTTTAGGTCCAGAGCACAAAAATGAGAAAACTAAGCTCATACCGGGTGGTCCTTTTCCATAAGTTTAGTCTCTCAGGTCAAGAACAGTGATAAACCTATGCCTGAGAATACTCTTCTCAATTCGGCAGAAAAGAGAGTGATCCTTTCTCGTATTATTCCACATGGTCTGAGAAAGAGATAACCTACCACCAATGTGGATGCCCATTCACATATTCTTAATGAGCATGAATGAACGAGTTTACTTGGAAGTCAAGTCTATTTTGAGGAGTTATACTTGAACCTAAAGAAACTCCATAAGGGTGGGGAGCCTTATAAAGGGGATAACTTGTAAAAAGAGACAAAAAATGAGGCTCAATTTGGCGTGAGAAATAGCTAATAAGGCTCCCTGGAACCTACGATGAATGCGAAATGAGTACCAAAAGACAATAAATGTGTTCTAAAGTAGGGTACTCATGTTAGGAAAGCCATATCAATGAAATAAAAATGATATATACAAGGTACTAATGGTTGAATACCATAGTCTGTGGTCAAAGTAGTAATCCTAAGGGTAAAGTGGATTAAGTGTAAATGCAAAAATGCATATAAATGATCAAAATACTACCCTATATGAGTGGAAAACGACTTTGAATAACCTTGGACCTGTTTCATTAGGTAAAAAATAACATGGCATTAATTTGATTTTAATAAAAATTACAAACTATAGGTTAAAAAACCACTTTTGAAATTATTTATATAAATAGTGTAAAAATAGAAATCAAATTCACCATTTGGCATTTTTACCCAATATAGACAAGTTTTACGTCTACTTTCAATTGCTCACTGTTGGAGGAGCAAGTCAGTAAGTCGACTTGAATGATCAGCCAACTAAGTCGGTCAGTCGACTAATGAGATATTAGGTCGGCCACATAAGGTCGTGTTGGTTGACCGAACTGACATGTAGTTATTTGTAACTATTTGTAATTCATATATATTAAGCTGTTGAGCCAGATGAGAACTCAGTTTAGTTCTCTGTATTGTATGGACCCTTTCATTATAATATAATCTGTTATTTCGCTTACTCGTTGTTGTCTCTTGTATCTCTTATGTATGTCTGTTCTTAATGTGTATTATTGGTAACCCTATGTGATCTGTGAGAATAAAACATTGGTTTCGTTTCTTGTAGTACATGTCTGAGATGTATACAAGTAGATGATATCAGAACAAGAGATTAAGGACTGGTGGGAGCATAAAATAACAAACTACTTGCAAAATTATGCATGAAGAAACAAATTAATGACTACGCAAGCAAAAGAAAGGTTCTTTACCAAGACTCATGAGAAGTTTGTAGAATCAATGCCCCAGCTTCTGAAGAAATGTCTAGATGAAAAAGCTGGAAGTAATTAAAGATCAACAACTGCTAGACAAACTGAGTCAAGGGGGAAGGACAAACCTGTCGGAGTGGTTCGAAAAAATCATCGACGACTCCAGTGAGGAGCAAGCTATAGAGGAGATAATTTCGGTAGAAGCCTTTTAGAATAAATTCAATACAGACCTTAGCGAACAATTCCTGTGCTCCTTACCGACCTTGCTATTTAAATTCCTGATAGAAAAAGGAGTGGGCCGTATTGTCGAACCTCGTTTACTACGCGAACTGCCACAATATAATAATTGGGCAGAGAAACAAAAGAAGTGGGAAAAATTCATTGCCAAGAGGGAGTGGGAATATTTTCTAAGCAAGTAAACAGAACTATCTGAGCTTTCTAAAGCGTCGGGTAGGAAATGGGGGGGTAGTTGGTCGTATTTCAGGGTAAAGTGGAGAGGATTCTAGTCGACTAAAGAGATACCATTCACCAGCAATGAAAATTAAACCTGAAAGGAAAATTGAAAGGACAATGTCACATAAAGGTATGACGGACTTTCATAAAATAGAGAGAGAGAAGAGGCTGCAAAGAAGGGAAGAAAGAGGAGAAAGAGCTACAGTGTTGCAAAGAGGAATGAGTACTAGGGTGATAGACCAAGAGAGAAATCCGCCAGAGTCGAGTCATGATCGACATGAAGAAGGCATGGAGGAAGAAGCATCCCCTATGGAAGAATATTTGTGGATAGAGTGCAGCAAGAAGCTCTCCAATTAGAAGTTCTCCAGGAGGTAAGACCTCTATCTCCGACGAATCTGAGTAGCAGGATACAAACCATTGTCGAAGAGGACCTCAGACTAAGAAATAGTGACTTTGGTATTTGGAGCCAACTAGATGATGAGAGAAACAATGATAATCATCTACTTATCCGTCGACCAGAAGAAGGAAATTGGGTCACGCTTCAAGCGTTACCCTCCAACTGAAGTATCCACTTAATTTACCCAACACATGAAGGAGAACCCCCCTTGCTAAATAAAGCTTTGGAAGATACAAAAAATTTGGAGCTGCAAAAAATAATTGTAGTTGGGCATTGATAGGAGAAGTCAGCCCCAATCAACTACTTGTCAGAGAAGAAACGACAACTAAGACGACTGGCAGAAACGAGAGTTTTGTCGACAATAGTTCTGCATAGAAGAATAAAAAAAGTACCCCACTATCCCCACCACCGCCACCTCCTAAAGAAGGCAATGATAGTGACTCCGATATGGGTCACGTATCAATGCACATCCCTCTATATGAGGGCGATGAAGATCCCAGACGACATTGGTTCATCTATGAATCGAAATGGGAGGAAAACCAAGTTACAGAAGAAGACAAACAGATGGCGAAGTTTTCTAGAGCCTTAAGGAAAAGAGCATCAACATGGTTTATGACCTTTTCTGAAAGAACCCCCGGAGCAACTAAAGTAGAAGTCAAAGTGAAATTTTTATCTTTTTTTAAAATTCCAGATGCAAAACATCTGGCAGCCAATAAATTGAAGACAACATCACAAAATTTAGGAGAAACTGTCCGCGATTATGACAAACACTGGAAAGACCTTCTCATCAAATTGGATTATGTTATTGATGAGCAACTACTAATCCAGTGGTTTCTTGCAGGTTTGTCACAAAAAATTTGTCAGTGCATAAGTCTGAAGACATTCAAAAATTATGAGGATGCGCTTACTAAATATTTAAAAGAGCTAAACCTTAAAAGACAGGACATCTGGTGCACAAAATTCTCATCGACCGAACATTTGAAAGATAACTTTCGACAAGATATTAGCCGATAGGATGTTCAATTTGTGCAAACAAAATGTTTTTTTGACATCTTCCAGGAGCATGGAGAGCACACTACAAAAGATTTCCCATTCAACATGAAGAATCACAAAGCATCATGGTGTGCAATCTATGAAACTAAAAATCATAACCCCACTGACTGTCACTTGAATCCAAAGAAACGACAAAATTATCAGGCAGTATATCAGATGAACACAGTTGCATAGAACAATGAGCAATGAAATAATGCACAAAATGACCAAAATAATCAAAAGTATGAAGGTTTTCGGTACGAATGCCGGTTTGACAACCGACGGGTAGGCTATGGAAGTCGAGGTTGATTCTATGGGAATTGAAACAACTGACTACATCGGCCCATCCAATGTTTCACATGTTACAAGGAAGTACATCGATATGAAAAATTTTCATACAAGGACAGGACTGACCTAAAATTCTGTACTATTTGTGGAGTAGGGGATCACTCATTAGAGGATTGCCCTACTATGCTTGAAAAATAAATAAGAAGAAAAATGTTAATGTCTTGTCATGTGTGCAAAAACATGATATAATTAATACAAAGAATTTGCATATCATAACCCGACAAGGGATGAAAATTGGGAATGATAACCCCCAAATAAGTAAGATAAAAGAAAAGAATGTTTATCCTGACCAAGTTAAAGAAAAACAAATATATAAAGATGCAACAAATATAGAGAATTTGCTTGACATGAAAAAGAAGATTATAATCGACAAGACACAGTAAAAGATTTAATACACTTAGTATAAAATGATAAAACAGTATCTCAATTCATCGACTTACTGTATAAAATAAAACACAACAAAAACACCGAAAAACAAACAAAGAATATCTGCAGCTTAAACTAAAAAGATAAAAGTGATGCTGACCCACTTGTCAACCTGGAAATTGAAGGATATCATGTCCAACAATTTGTACTTGATTTCGGATCACAGGTACATATTATGACTCGAGACACATGGGAACAGTTAGGGAGACCTCGATTATACAAGTTAGGCATATACATGAAACTAGCCGACCAAGGCCTGATTGAACCTATTGGAGTCTGGAAAAATATCGACACAATGATAAAATGAATATAGACCAAAGTCAACTTCAAAATTATTGACCCTAAGGAAGGATCCCGTTCCTTCCCAGCGTTAGTAGGTCGACCTTGGGGGAGAAAAATGAAAGCCTCGATATCCTTAGACAAAGAACGAATAAAATTAAAGGGGAATGGACAAAAAGTCATAGTACCTATCCATCCATCCCAAGGAGAACCTTGGACAGAACCAATTGATGAAGAAGTTGACATCCAATAACTATATTAGATACAGAACAATGAAGATTACACAAAACCTAAGATATATGGTGAACTTTACTTAGGTAACCAAGACTCAGTAGGATACAATTCAGATGCAAAACTATATGATTGGGAGGTTGAAAACTATGAAACAAAAGCAAGAGGATGCTGGACTATTCAAAAAATATAGAAGAAACCAGTTAGAAAATGATTTGTGGTGTGCATCATCCCAAAAATATTTGAGAAGAACACTAAGGAATATCCTACCTTGAAATCGACAAATATAAATAATACAAAAATACCAAAATATAAAGAAAGAGAATCACCAGTTATGCATGTAGAGAAAGTATCTAGGAACATTGGTGAACATGGCCGACTACAATGTTTAGTAGAAACTTTTATAGGACAAGGTGCTAGATGGTGGGATACCCATCAATCAAGACTGCAGACATGGACAACAGCTTCGACTTATTTTGTAGAAATATTTGGAGGAAATAAATTAACCAACCAGGCTCAGATACCTATATTTATCCAAGGACAGGATCCAGAAAACCATATGAAGACATGTGAAAAAGAATGGAGAAGACTTGGATATAAAGATGAACGTAAATGACCACACTTATTTCCATCAACACTCGTCGACTTACCAAACAAATGGTACAATATTGAAGAAGCTCAGGGTGAAACATTCCTATGGCGTGAACTC
The DNA here is from genome assembly GCA_001517045.1 of Pseudotsuga menziesii. Taxonomy (NCBI): domain Eukaryota; kingdom Viridiplantae; phylum Streptophyta; class Pinopsida; order Pinales; family Pinaceae; genus Pseudotsuga; species Pseudotsuga menziesii. Next base: position 165,400 of record LPNX010101052.1, on the reverse strand, counting down.
AAAGAGAATTTTATCAAAGACTTCAACTTTGAACCCCAAAATGAGAATTTGGTCGAAACTGCAAAACAGATCAAAGCATTTGTACAACCGATAGAAAACAAAACCCTAAAATACAACCGACCGGCAATAAACTATAACAATATACAAACCAGGAACATTCTACATTTAATAAGACTATAGATGGAAAATGAAAATTCAGAAGGGAAAAGCTTTAGATGGAAATCAGATCATGCCGAAACAACAAAACCAATTCACACAGTATTCAAAGTCGAGACAACCGACAAGGAAGATATTGACCGAATGACTGCAGCAGACTTTCCTGCTACATTCTCACAGTTTAAAGAAGGGAGTTGACTAATCAATGAGACAAAATCCCTTGAATGGTTAGACGCTAAAGTGAAAATCAAAGAAGTCGACATATCAAATGATGATCGACCAAAAATAGCAAAAATTGGAGAAAACAGGACTGAAGCACAAACAACAGAGATAATAAACCTATTGAAAGAATTTTAGGATGTATTTTCTAGAGACTATAAGAATATCAAAGGTCTAGTACATGAAATGGGTGAAATGAAGATCGACATTCAACCTGATGTTCAACCTGTGAAGAAAATACCATATAAACTAGCTCATAAATCCAAAGAGATAGTCAAGAAAGAGATTGATAACATGCTTGCAGTAGGAATCATCTACCCTATTGACTAATCAGAATGGGCAAGTCCAATGGTGGTTCAAATAAAGAAACATGATCCAACCAAGCTAAGGATCTGTGTCGACTCCAGAGAACTCAATAAAGTTACATTAATAGACCCATTTCCAATTCCTTCTGCAGATGAAATCTTAAATGAGGTCGCAGGACATGAATGCTACTCGTTTACAGATGGATTCTCAGATTATAACCAAGTACTAATAGCCAAATAAGATCATAAAAAGACAACATTTGTATGTGAATTTGGCTCATTTGCTTATAGGGTTATGCCTTTTGGACTTAAAAATGCACATGCAGTCTTTTCAAGGATTGTGGTTAAAACATTTCAGGAGTACATTTACAAAACAATTGTAATATATTTCGACGATTGGACAATATACTCTACACTAAAAGACCATTGTAAATTGCTAAGGCTTATGCTGGAACGATGTCGATAGATCCAAGTATCACTAAACATCAAGAAGTGCATATTTATAACTCGTATATGAATACTATTAGGACACATTGTTTGTAAAGAAGGTATTAAAGTCGACTTCGCAAAAATAAAAATCATCCTCGACTTAAAACCTCCAATGAATCCAAAACAAGTCAGGCTATTACTTGGTCATACAGGATATTATAGAAAATTCGTAAGATGCTATTCAGATATGACATACCCACTGGAAGAACTGCTAAGAGAGGATCAGGATTTTAACTGGATAGAGGAGTGCAACATATCATTTGAAATACTAAAAATAAAGCTAGTCAAAGCACCAATCCTAAGGTTTCCAAACTGGTCAATCAAATTCCATGTTCACATTGATGCATCAGGCCTGGCAATAGGAGCAATCCTAACTCAGCTAGGAGATTATGGAATGGACTACCCTATAGTCTAAAGGAGTAGAAAACTAAACAAAGATGAAAGAAACTGTTCAACAATAGAAAGAGAAGCATTAGGAATGGTCTTTGCACTGCAAAAATACCGACACTACCTACTAGCTAATCCTTTATCTTTGACAGCGACCACCAAGCACTAAAATACCTCATAAATAATCCTCTACGCCATGGAAGAATTTGTCGCTGGCTAGTTTTATTCCAATAATTTGAATTCGAAGTTGTTGTCAGACCAGGTAAACTAAATGTCGATCCTGGCCATTTATCCCGAATCGACACAGGGGAGGAACCGACGGGAGTCGAAGATGACTTACCGGATGCACATTTATTTTGAATAGAAGTAGTCCCAATAGAGTTATAGGAAATAGCTCAATTTTTAGAAGATGGACAAGCACCAGAAGGCATGAGTACGAAGAAGAAACAAATCTTAGCCATGAAAGTTGCACCATATAGTATCATAAATGGATTCCTATATAAAATGGGTTTAGACGACATCTTCAGAAGGTGTGTACTAGAACATGAAAGGGATAATATTATGTATGAAGCACATTATGGACCTTCAGGAGGAAATTTCTAAGAAGATACAACTGTAAAGAAAATCCAACAATCAGGGTTATGGTGGCCGACACTTGACAAAGATTGCAAAAATTTTGTAATCTAGTGTGATAAATGTCAACGACTGGGTCGAACTCTGCCTAATACAGAAATGGCCCTGATATTAGTAAACCCAAGTTTGACATTTGAAATTTGGGCCATCAACTTCATAGGACCATCTCCCATACCAGCAAAGAGAACAGGTGCAAGGTACATAATAATTGTAGTCGAATACGTAACCAAATGGGTAGAGGCAGAACCAGTCGACACATGTTCCAGCGAGATAGCTGCTAAGTTTATCTATGAAAAATGTCATTACCATATTTGGATGTCCATTAACCCTAATCAATGACCAGGGAACACACTTTATTAATAAAACTATTAAAACACTAACAGATCATTTTCAAATCAACCACCATCACAGTACAACTTACCACCCTCAGTCGAATGGAGCAATCGAAGCATTTAACAAAACATTAACAAAAGGATCAACAAAAATATGTAACACCAACAAAGACAACTGGGATGAAAAGATACCTACATTACTATGGGCATATAGAACAACATATAAGTGTTCAACCGACCAAACACTGTTTTGACTAGTTTATGGACAAGAAGCAGTAGTTCCTCTACACTTTCGACAACAGACACCTATTATCGCAGATATTTTACATGTTGATGTTGAACAAGAAATAAAGGACCGATTATTGCAACTGAGTAAGCTTGAAGAACACCGACTAATCACATTACAACATTAGGAAATCCAAAAACAACAACAAAAGGCATGGTCGACCGAAACATCAAAAATAAAAACCTGTCGATAGGACACCTTGCCTTACTATACAATAGTCGGGTAAAAGGAAAACCCAAAAAACTACATATAGAATGGATGGGACCCTATGTTGTCGAAGAGATACATGCCAATGGATCAGTTCGACTAAGGACATTACAAGGCATAGTATTTCAGAAACTTTTTAATGGTGCCCGATTAAAGTGGTACATAAACTAAACCAGTCGAAAAAAAAAACCGACCATAACGGTTAAACAAAAGCTATAAAAATCTGAAAATCCAAAAAGCAAAATAGGATCAAAGTACATAAAGAAGTATGACAGGAAATCACCACTATGATAACCGACATCATGACCATTGACATAACACCATCGATCGCTCACATAATCGACATCGACCAACGACCTCGAAAGTCCCATCCCACCTTCATGACTATGGATGACAAAATCAAATCACCATTAACGCAAACTCAAGTGTTCATGCTGAACCAGCACATCTGCCATTAATACACCCATCGAAAAAAATGGCAAACACATCAAATATAAATACTGAACCACCAAAGTATCATTTACAACATTTCAAACAGATAAAGCAACTTAGAAACCAGACGACTGAAAGCCAATAATACCAAAGCAAAGTCGACCAGTGGACTGAAAAAATGGAACCTAAACAAACCAGAGCTGTAGCCAAGGCTAAAGAACTATAGACCACAGAGACACCATTGATGAGGAGACTCAAATTCATCAAGAATGCTACGGTTCAGGAGAGTTCATGGGCAAAAATATGGGCTGAGATTAAAGAGTGGGCTTATGTCGACAAATAGCCTACACAAGCTACAGAGAAAATCAACCACAATACCATTGAAACTACATTAATGCGCCACTCATGTCCAGTTTTGGAGGCACAAAAGAGACCGTAGTGAAATTTATCATAAGTCGGTACCACAACGGTAGATTTTACTTCGACTGACCGGTTGACATCTCTGAGGAAGTAATCTCCAAATTGACTGGTTTATCAAACTGAGGTGACCCAGTACCAGTCGGGATCAAAGAAGGGCTTGTAGAGGAGCTTACAGGATCAGCATGAGGCAAAAAATCCAAAGGGATAATGATTATCCAAATACAAGTTCGAACGCCGCAAATAGTGGCCAAAATCATAGCCACTACACTTACAATGACAGGTCGAGGAAGCAACCTCAAAATCGATATGTTGGAGGCAGTGGATACCATTGCCGACATAGAAAAAGTATACATATGGGATGATTATGTCGCCGACATGCTCAAAGGAATTTGTGAAAAATTCCAGGAGACGAGAGGGATCATAAGGTTCCCATACCTTATGATTTGGATAGTCATGTACTCTTTGTGCCCTGTCGAGGACAAACAGTTTCAAGAATCGACAAAATTCCATATGTGGAGATTCAAACCGTTCTCCTAGAATGGAACAATGAATGAACTTATAAAAGGAAAATTGTTGTTAGAAAACTGGTTTCAACAGCTAAAAGTCCACACTACTAGATGGAGGGTGACTCAAAACATCCGACGTAGTCTACCCAAAATTGCTCACATCCAGCTAGAACTCGACCATACCACGGTGTGGTACATGCAGTGGGCCAAAGAAAAGGAAAAAACCCTCGGCTATTACTTGATAGTCGAAGAAATTTTTCTGGAGTTAGCTCAACAGTCAGGTACAAAATTATCGATACCAGTGAGGGAAAAAGAAATCAACCTCTCGATAGAAGAGCCACTGACTAACCAGGAGAAGGAGGAATATTATGAGCTCAGCTTATATATCGGAACATTTGTGTTAGAGGAAACACCTACAGAAGGCACTGGTCGACTACAAATTATAATCAAATCTTCGACAGTACAAAGGGAAGAGACACAAACACAACAGCTGGTAACCAATCCAGATGAAGAAAGCGTTATCTCGACTGAAGAACAGGGGGGAGAGATAGATACTGAAAAACCCAAGTATGCTATCACCAATGAAAACATACGTAAATTGTTGAAGGAGATAACAGCCTCAAGAAAAAGAAAAAGAACTCAAGATCAGGAGTAGGGGAAGAGTAAGCATAAGCTTATCATCACAGAGTCCTCGAAAGATGAGGAAGAACTATCAGCTACAGCCTGCGACATTATAGAATATTCCGCAGCAAACAAAATTCCTGTCGAAACCCAATTCCAAAGATTCGTCGAAGTAGGGGCACAACAAGGTCGGCTAAAGAAGGAAAAAAGCACAAACACTTCAATAGCTAAAAATGTTGTGGATCTCATGTCTACACCTCCACCCCCGTCTCTGACCAAAATAACACAAGAGCTAATTCCAGAACCTCCTTCCATAAGCATAATCGAAATATGCAAGAATGCTATGTCTAAGACCTTGAAGGAAAATTTTGACCACGACAGAGACCTCCAGGAATACATTGAAAAATTGCATGAGTTACTCACGTCGGTACAAAATCTCTCCACCAAAGCCCCTTTGTTCAAAGTTGGCGGATCCAGACTACCCACTCCCTAGCCTGGCCAAGTAATATAGAGGCCGAGGACTATGGTAGTTATAAGTTCAATGTTCCAAAGAAACCCCGACAAAGAAGCTGAAGTTGTCACAAGTCAGACTACATCTATCATTCTGACCGACCCCGAACCCAACCCACCAGTAATGAACCGACCGGAGATGAGGAAGGAGAGGATATGGATCAAATAAATCGAGGAACTATTCTCTGACCTCCGAGAAAATTCACCCCCACAAATCCATGACCCCTCACTCGACCATATCTCCACTAACCCAATCACACTCGACCATTCACCAATGCCATCACCAACTCCCCCCAGCTCAAAACATATACCCAAACCAACTGCACCAAAACCACCTACACCACAACCATTTGCACCAACCGCATCCACATCTGGACCCTCTGTATCGAACCAACCAGATGTATAACCAGCTGCAGTAGTCACCCAACCAGCCTAGCCAGAAATACCATCGAACACTACTAGCTAGCAACTAGACAATCCAATTTTTACTCTTGCAGGTACACAGATGCCAAATCAAGTAGAGAAACAAAAGCACAAAAGAAAAAAAAGACAAAAAGAAGAAATACCATCAAAGCCAGACGACAATGGTCCACATCATTTAACTTGGGTCGACCACTATAGTCGATCCAACCAAACTGAGGGATGGAGAATTAGGGTAACTCTTGGAATCACTGGAAATTGAAGCAAAAACGAGCCAGAACAGACACAGAGAGCTCGACGATAATGAAAAAGAATAAGTCAAATTCCTTAACAAATGCAGAAACCTGGTGCAATCTATGATACCAGGTCCGACAGAGGTCGACACCGATAAGCCGTTAGAAAAGGATTATTAGCTATTTGAGAGTGTGGTTTCGACGATACAGGCACAAAGGAAGGATACAAAAGAAGAGCAGAAAGAAGAAACAACTCAACTGCTGACACAGCAGCACACAGCTTTTGTAGAAGCATACAAGGTACTGTGAGATCACATGGAGGAGTCGGTCATTACAGAAGAAGTACTGAGAGATTGGCCTACTTATTATGGATAAGTCTATCAGTAAATTTGACAAACCCAACAAGAAATCCAAGTGCTCAAGAAAATAAAAATCACAGAGGAAGAACTCAGAAGCATAATTGAAAATCAAATAGTGCTCGAAACAACCAAATTACAGAAGCACGAGCGACAAGCACACTAGTGGGTGCAGCAAGACATTCCAAGTTTATAAAAATTAGACATCATTTGCCCACATATGAAATGAATTTTTGAGATAGCAAAGGAAAAGGACCACTTTATGGGTCTCGACATGGAGAAGATAGCAGAATTTTCCATTCAAGAAAAGATGTCGATATTATCAAGTCTGACTACATTAACCATCGACATCCAAAAAATAATGCAAAGTTGGACGACATTCCAACATTAGCTGGCAGTGACAGCTGAAGCAATTGTCAAAGTCTGTGTGCAGAAAAGACCAACCATCAGACTTCACAGCCCATGAAGATAAAACATAGAAATAACTACTTAGGGCAGAAAAAGACATTTTTGGTACCTCCCTGTTTCTTCAGGACGAATAAACATTTTGTTTGTGGGGGAGATATTGGAGGAGCAAGTCAGTAATTCAACTTGAACAATCAACCGACTAAGTTGGTCAGCCGACTAATGAGAGATTAGGTCGACCGCATAAGGTCGTGTCGGTTGACTGAACCAACAGGTAGTTATTTGTAAATGTTTGTAATTCATATATATTAAACTGTTGAGCCACATGAGAACTCGGTTCAGTTCTCTTTATTGTATGGACCCTTTCATTATAATATAATCTGTTATTTTGCTTACTCGTTCTTATCTCTTGTATCTGTTATGTATGTTTGTTCTTAATGTATATTATTTGTAACCCTATGCGATCTGTGAGATTACAACATTGGCTGTGGTCAAACCGTTGAACGATTTTCAAAACCGCAAGTGCTAGGTAAATCTACTCTCCATGCTCTTTCATTTCATCCAAGCAAATTTTTGATTTTATGAAAAAAATTGATGTTTTCAACAAATTTAAAGGCAATCACACTGTAAATGTGGGTATGCTATGTAAACAGTTGCATATACGCATTCTATACGCTGCTTGATCGAAATCAAATCACGTATGATACGTGACATGTCCAAAGGACAGCCATGTATACTGCGCAATATATAAAAATGCTATCTAGGGCCAAAATCAAAATTTTTTAAATGAATTTAATGTTTGATAATGGTCTTGTTAACAGGTTGAGACATGGTGTTGGAGTGGAGGGAAAGCGAGCATGAAGAAATGTACCAAGATGCTCTTCAAAGTGCCCCCACAGTGCATGCATTACGGCAAAGTGGGTTAATTAAATTATTTTGTACCTTGCCTATGTGATCCAATGTCCTCTTAATGGAGTTTTTGATAAACTAATGGGATCATGATCTGGGTGCATTTGACTTGCAAGGTGAGATTATAGATATTACACTAGAAGACATCTATTTCTTATACGGTTTGTCATGACGGGGAGCTCCTGTCAACTTGGAAGGTACCTGTAGGGGCAGTGAACTTGTAAGTGTTCATAACTACATTGACACTTATTGCACGCCTGGTACTCAAAAAAGGGGTACTTGCATCCATATTGTTCATATTTGCAGCGTTCCATTACAAGTGTTGGTAAGCATGGTAGTGAGGGTTGCAGGATCATCATCACTTCATCTTGCAACTCAAAACCAAATGAGAATTGCGGTGGAATGTCTACAGGGAGCCTTATGTGACTGGTGCTCGGAAGTAATCCCAATAATGAAGAAGCAACTCTCTGGCTGTAAGAGAGTTCGACGGAAAAACTTCAGTTATTCTAGCATATTGGTGGCCTTTTTCTTTGAGAGAGTGCCTGGTCTCAGTCCCACGGTACCTCTACCAGTTTCCTCTCCCCATCAACCTAGGCTGAGTAAGTGGGGAGAAATCTTCCTCCGCCAGGGTGGAGGTGGATTGGTTCAGAATGTGTACGATGATGACTTCTACCTATGGTGGGAGCGATAACTACCAGCACTGGAGTAGTTTCCATATGCTGGGTTGGATTTTCGGGGTGACAATGATCATTTCCTCCCTCCTGGAGGAGCATGGGGAATGTTAGGTATTTTGGTTTTTCAAGTTTTTAAATTTTTATGAATTTTAGTCATAAATGTATATACATATGTATAAGAGTTTTAATCCTTTAAGTGTTTAAAAATGTAGATATTGGACTAGTCCACCCTGTTGGGCATCCTTGTATGTTTGTGTGACCAATGGTAGGAGAGCATCACAGCCTGATTAGGGTTCTTGAGGGGAAGTTGGCCATGCTTACCCAAAGAGTACCCACTTTGCGCATTGAGTAGATCCCTATCATTATGCAGGAGTTAGTGGTTGGTATCCCACCTATCTGGATACACCTTATGATATGGGTAGCCAGAGAAGTACTTGTTTACATAGAGGTTGTTGCTGCTGAAGAGGCTGAAGAAGCCTGAGAGTAGGATGACCAGAATGAGTAGGGTGGTCAGGATGACTAGGGTGGTTAGGATGACCAGGTTGTTCAAGCTTAGACTCAGGATCATTTTATGGATTACGATCCAGATTTTGTATATTTTTTGTATATTATACAGTTATGACTGGATCTGAGGATCAGAAACTCAACCTATCTATATGGACAGATATTCACACACACACACACATATATATATATATATATATATATATATATATATATATATATATATATTTCCAGTTTATTTACATGTTCTTTTTAATATGTTTGTTGTAAATTTTATGAAATATGTGTTAAATGCCAATCCAAGATATAATTCACATATGCATGAGTTAATAATTTTTGTTTTCTTGGAATATGACTAAATGTAATAAAATCAAAATTTATTTCCAATAACCTAACTTGCATAAGCCGACGTAGTAGAATAGGGTTTTACACCTGATAAGCTCGATTGAGCTGGGAAACTACCAGTTGAGAGTCAAGCCTGACTTCCAGCTGGGTAATGCCTCGTGACAAGGCATCCCATAAAAGCTCAATGACGGGCCTGTACTCCTCCACATTATTGGTAGCAGGACTTAGGCAAGCACCTCCAAAGGCAACTAGCTGTCCTAAGGGTGAATAAATAACCCATGCAGCTGAAGCCAGGTTGTAAGTGTGGTGACTAGCACCATATGAAAAAACTATGAACCACTCAGAAGACATCTGTAACAACCAACAGATGATATAAGAACACAAACCGACGAGCTATTGTACATAAAATTACATACAATAAAATACACAAAAAGGATACTAAGCCTAAGCGTAGTATTTTTTCTATATTTGTTGAACATGTTTAGAATCAAGGTAGGTTCGGATTCCAAGTTCAATGATATATGGATTTATCCCTAGTAAGGATGGCCATACATATGCATCGTTAAATTCCTTTTAACAAGGTAGTATATATGAAAATTTCTTCTAAAAGAGAATTCACATCAATGTGCATAGTTTCAACGATGTCGAGATTTGGAAGGACATTGGTAGAAACAACATCTTCCACTAGTCTCATATGGAACTCTTGATTTTCCACCCTTATTAACTCTAGAATAAAATAGGATCGATGGTGAAGATCTTCGTAGATCTTATCTCGTCCGCATAGAGATTCTAGAATGGCTTCGTTAGATGGAAAAACCATGTCTAAACAGTCTTTAGTATGCAAATAGTTCTCTTCCCAAGTAGGCAGATAGGCTTCTTCTGGCTCCTCTGAGACTGTGAGAGGGGCCAAAATGGCATCAACAGCGGTATGAATGATAGATTCATAAGCTACTTCCGCTTCCGATAAGGGAACTTCAATTTCATGACAGGAAGGAAGAACCCAATGGTCCATTCTATTGACAATCGTTGCAATAGACTTCCCTACACTAGTAGAACCTAAGTAATTAATCAGAGCTGGAAAATTGAATGTTCCCATCAATGATGCATACATTCCAGCCCCTAATCTCTCTGAAGCAGGTTTAACCTAATCAACCAATGGAATAGTGTACTGATTAGTTTCCATGCGACCCTTTCGAGTAAAACTGATTTGATCTACAGTAACCAACTTCCCTTCATGCAAAAACAATACTACCCAAAGAACGACCGATGCAACAACAGACATGGAATAAGTCCAACTTCTCCCCAGTGCAGTCGGTAGTTCTGTCATTAATCGGGTAAGTCAATATTTTCTTCCTATTTTCTTTCCATTTCCTATAAAAATTTGATTGTCTGGAAGTTAGTAGTAAGTTGGTAACCCCAAACCCTAGGTTACAAGGGTGCTTTATTTTGAACAATACTTCCCCAGTAAGATCTTCTGAGAGAGTTTTCTTAGGTTTCCAGGTAGAACTACTTCCTACAGGTGTCTTTTGATACATTTCTGCTGAGTTAGTGGTTGGGGTATTATGTCCCCTGTAAAAGTTAGTAGTAATTTCAATAATTTTTTCTGTCTTAACAAATCTACCCTAAGGATCTCTAATTCTACTCATGAAAAACTTAAACTAAAGAAAAATTTATGCTACTAATTATTGTTGGATTTGGGGGTGCCTGTTATAACAGATGTGTAGGTTCTTACCTCTCATCTTACCCCTCCCCTGCCATTAGCCTATCACTAAACTTCATAAAGAATTCTATCTATTCTACCTTACAGATCAACTCCATGGAAACAGCGCCAAAATTTTGGGTGTTATATCGTCTTGATTAATTCACCTAATATTTAATTATCGACTAGGGTTCATAGGCCTAGAGTTGACACAAAATATATACAAAGGTAGAGGGATTCCTATGGTGTCGTGGAAATATTTTAACAAACAAAAGATTGAAATATCTTTCAAAATTAAAAACCGAGTCAAACTCCTAAGAATTCAACTATTAAGGTAATTGAACTGGAACAAAATACTAAATCAGAGAATAAAAAATACACCACTCTACTCTACTCTATAAACAAAGAATAAAGAATAAAGATATATACAATACTACTTCTATAAAATAAAAACTACTCTTTCTAGTAAAGTTTATTGAATGGTTTCATGAACTAACTATGCAAAGAAAGTTTATACCAGAAACATAGCAACAATAATTAGATTGATAATTTATTTTATAATTTTATACTGAAAAATGATACTATCAACAACTAACTTGTCAAGTGAAAGACTAGGATGCAAGGAAGACCTAACTTATAAGTGAGTAGAAAACTTAATAAAGAAAACTCTATAAAAAGAAACAAGTCGCAAAATTAATAAAGAAAACTTAATAAAAAGAAGCAATTAGAAAACTTAATAGGAATAACTTTGAATTCTATCCTACAAGTCTCTTTCGGTAATCACACAGTGGAAAAAGGAAAAATCTACAAAGTACTAGTATATTTTAATAAGGATAACACTTATAATACTAAGTTCTACATGCAAATGGATAAGTCAATCCAAAGGCATGATTACAAAACAATACAACAGTATTAGTCAAAGGAATCAGAAACAAACAAAAGAAACAAAACATAACATAGATCAAAACATGTTCAAAGTGAAAGGATAAAACTTTAATAAATGATCTAAAACAATCTAAATTTTATTATTAATGTTAAATAGAACTATCAACTAACTATTACAGTCAAAACATACTTTAAAAGCTAAAGAAACAGAGCTTAAAACAAGTTCAAAACACATTAACAACAGTAAAATCGAAATGACGGGCTGGATGACAGACTGAACTGCAGGTCTAAAAGGGGTGTCTAAATAATAGTTTAAACAGGCTGTCTAAATGATAGTCTGCACAACTAAAATATCATAAAATAATCTAAATGATCTAATCTTCAACTGAATTTGTGCACATGCAAATATAATGCATAGAGGCAGTAAATAAACCTACTTAATGATAAAATTTGACAGTGATCTTAAACTAATTCATAAAAATAAATCATTGCGTATTATACTAAGAAACAAACTAGAATTTAGCTTGAATGAATTTATAACAGAAAGGAAATGAACAAAATTGAATCTATTATAACTTGATAAAAGAAATCTATTCTATCTACATGTCAATAAAACAATAAAACTAGAAATGAAATGACTGAAAGCAAATTGAAAGCAAACTATGCACACAACTAGCTATTTAACTTTGTAAATAAAATTATATTAATGCATTAAAGAAAACAATGAAATAAACATTTATAGTAATTTGAATGGAAACAAACTAGAAATAAAACTAACTATAAAAGAAAAGGTAATGAAACTACACAAGAAAAGAAACCGTTGGTTGATGAGGGGCCTCTCAGCAATCAGGGGTGATGCCTAGCTAACGCTTACTTGACACAATCATGAACAGCAAAACATCAAGCTTCGATTAAAAAATAAGGAAGAGAGTTACACAATTCTTCTTAAAAACCGACTGTCTCACTAATGAATTGATCAACTCTTTAGCTCTTCACATGGAGGCGTTTATATACAGAATGTTTACAGAGGTGATCAAGTTGACCCTTTAGTGGTTGAATCCTCTCTAAATTTAGTCAACCATTATGACATCTAACTGACCAAACACCAATGCACAACGTTCTCCTTCTCCTTCGTGAATCGGTTCTCTTCAGCGTATGATGTGGCGTACAGGATTTACTCTAGTATGGTTGGTGTCATGGTATCAAGAAAAGGCAGCGTGCTAGTGATCCTTCTAGAATGGGAGCCATTGCATCACCCAAACATGTAGACAGTAAACTGTTTCCATGCTTTAACACCCGGGAATATCTTATCAATGACGCATGGTTGGAACGGTGAGCTGGATATGTTCTACACATATCTAGGATGAATGTGTTTTTTGTTTGTTGATGCACTAAGGACTATGGTCTACAATAACAATCTCATGGTAACGTTTTAATGCTTGGAAACCTGCCAACGAATATCACGCAGCCTAATTAGCGAGCTGGACATGCTATGCACATATCTAGCTGAATGCATGTTTGTTGTTAGCTCGTCCAAAACCTATAACCTGCAAACAAATGCATACATAAATTAATATATCAAATTATGCTCCAATTAATGTTAATTTTAATCTATAAAATCATGAAATGATAATAATAAACAGATTTTATGTAAACCTTAAATTCATTTGTACCTAGGGCTGAATAGTGAGCTGCATGCCAAAAAATATGCAAAAAGATGACAAAACATATGTTTAAATGCGTAATTTAACTGTAAAAAATGATGACAAAAATGGGATCAACATGAAGTTTGACGCTCCATCAATATGGGGGAACAAGTATGTGAGATGGACTCCCTAACAAATTTTGCAAGGGAATTTAACCTTTCCTTTAGGATTATTGTCCCCCCCAACATCATTTCCATTCTTGTCATCATTTGGGTTCTCCTTGTTGCATCTGAAAAATACACTAGTGCTTGATGACCCTTCAAAAATCCTGGTCTAATATTCCCATGGTGACCCTTTCCCATCATTAGTGAGACTGGTGATTTTCCTCAGTTGTGACAGAGCACCGACAGTGCACTGTCCTGTGGGGAAAAGAGAGTCGATGGCTTTTTGTCTATTGACACTAAGCACTGACGATGCTCTTCCCCTATGAACAAGAAGCGTCGAAGTTGTTTCACCTTAAGCCAAGTGCGTTGGTGGAACTAAAACTTGGAAAAAGAAGATTCTAGAATCTTCCTTGCAAAATCCTCCAAGGATTTGGTTCCTAATAGCAAGGGAGAGGTGTAATTTTCTTTCCTCTCCTATTGGTATCACCTCCTATCCATTTCCTAAGTGAATCTCATGTAATTTGGCCTAAAAAATTAAGCCTTCATGGAGTGAGTGAGAGGAGGCCAAAGAAAGCACCCTTATGTTGTTGGACTGAGATTTGGTTTAGAGGCAAGTTTGAGTGAGTCTTAGCGTGAAGATATTGTTGTGAGTGTGAAGGATTGTAGATCCGTTGTGGAATATAAAGCTAGCAAGATCAAGGATTTATGGTTGTAACTTTACTTTCTTTCATTCATTAATACAAAAGTGTTCCCCTTTCCGGTATTTAATTTGTGTTAATATCAATTAAATGTTGTTAGATTCCTTGATCACAAGCATATATGGTTAATTTGTCATGATGCTCTCACTTTGTGGTTTTGTCTATTGATATCTCTTTACTGGTACTAAAGATTACAACAAGGAATTTGGAACAAGGACAAAAAGCACTTAGATACCATGTATGAGATTGATTTCATGTTGATTAAATTAACTATCTAGGGAAAGGATAAGTTGCTATGTTTATTTTGTTCTATGCTTGTATCATACAAGCTAGAGGAAAAAGTGGCGTCTACACCAGTTGCAGACTTCCTTGAAACAAAATTGGCAACCATACTGGGGATATCTTAATCCAGTCATATCTGGGGTAGATCCAGGCAGATCTGGAGCAGATCCAGTCAGATCTACAACTGTTGGTAAATTTCTCACTTGTGAAGTTTAAATTTCTTCATTAGCTCATTTCAGTGGATAAGGTGAGTGATCCATTTTGTTACTATGTTAATTGCCTCTTTTGGAAGTTTCTTTTACTTCTATCAGTCCAACTCATTCCAGTTTTTGGTTTCTTGTGCAGATCTTTAATTTTTCCATATATAGATCCACTAGCACACTTAGCCCTATCTGACAGAGCATCATTTCCTCATAGGCACATATTTCCACTTGGAATTCGGCGTCGCCAGCTCCTTTTTGCAGTTTACACAGAGTTCTATTGACACCCTATTGCAGTGGGAAAAAAGCATTAATCTCCCTATAGCTCTCTGGTGCAGCTTGCTTCTTTGCTCTGAGGTATGTTTTTATATTTCCTGCAATTTTTATTTTTTGTTCTTTTTATTTCTCTAAAAATTTCCATTGTGTTTTGCTTGAGTTCTTAATTGCTGAGTCTAGTGGTTTTGATAGTTTGATTCTTACTTTTTGAGCTCATTTGCAAAACATTTATTTTCTATTTTAGTGAAGGAGTCGTAGTGAAAAGGAATTGTGTGAAAGCTCAGTTTTGGATTTTTTGATTAGTGTGGTCCATTATCTAAAAGGTTTATTTTGAAAAGGGGAATATGTAGCCTCTTTTAAATCAGTTTTCTTTAAGCTGCTTTATGTCCTTTATGTTAATAATTACATTTGAAAATACAAAAATAAACTAGCTATATTTTCTTGTTTATGCTTAGGAAAGTTTTATTCTTGGCTTGCATGGGTGTTTTAGACAAGTAGATATTTTTGGTGTGATTATGTCGATTTAATTTTGATAAACATTGGAGGCTTCTTTTTCTTTTCTTGATTCAGAGAATTACGGTTCTTATTGATGAATTTTTTTTTTGTTTAAAGGATTCTTTCAAGAATTGCTTGTTATGTCTTTCATTTGAGTTGTGGAAAGTAGCATTGAATTTCTATGTTTTTGAAAGACATAGAAATGGTCTCTTCCCTACTCTAGATAGTTCTCATTGAAGAAAAGAATTTGCATCACATATAGATAAAACAATTTATTTTAAAATACACCTTACAAACTTTGACTAACCATCCAGATAAAAGAAACGGTAGCTTTAGGCTAAATTTATAGTAATTTGAGTGATAGGAAAGAGACGTGTTCCAACGTCTTTAAAAATAAGAGCTGTCATTACATTTCTGAAGTGTATCCCAGGGTCTGTGTGGTTCCTCCACATATTGTTCGGTATCTAAAGCAGCCTTTCAAATAACCACGAGGTATATAGAAAGGTACTTCACATACTCGATTGTATATCGGAGGGCCCCTTTCAAATAGTTGTGCATTAGACAACACTAATACGGATTTGAGCTCCAATGTACCTTGTGTATATCGTGAGACCCTATTAGGATTCCTAAACCATCTGAGAAAATACCTTTGGCTGTCTTGTTGGAGCAATACACCCAGAACAACACTCGAGGAGCTACTACGCACGTGTCGTCCAAGTAATCGGGTGTTTAGGAAAGGGATGGTCCCAGATCACCTTATCGCGTTTCACTCTTGGACCTTGCAGTATATCAGGAGTTGCGAAAACTTGAGAATCCTAGTGAGAGACCGGTTATCTTCAACCCATCCTGTCATTTAAGTCTTCTTGTAGCCTTAGCTTGCATATGTTTGTTTGTGAGTGTTTTTCTTCTTTTTTTGACCTAGAGTAGAAAATTTCAGCAATCACCCTGACTGAGCAAGTTGCAACGCGATTTCATAAATTGAAGGGTTTACCACCTAACTCTTTTCCGGCCATGGAGGGACACAAAGGTGAAACCATGAAATGACTAGCTTCTACTGATGCTATTATAGAAAATACTTCAACTACTGAAACTAGAGAATATTTCTCTGTTTATGATAATCCTTTGGTCCAACTTCCTCTTGCGGATGACACAACCTTTCACTTCCAATGGAAGGTCGAGATGACTCATCTAGCTAGACAGTAAATCACCCACATGATGAAGCCATAGAAGAAAAATATGGTCCAAATTCTCCTTTTTGGAGAACATCCCTACTACAATGCATTTTTTAATACAGAACCACTACAACTAAACCAGAGCCATCTGTACTTCCCCCTTTAAGGTGACTCCTCCAGAATGCTCCGTCAAATGAAGAATTTTTCCAAGAATATATTCCTCATTTGTTTCAAAGCACATAAACGTTTAGGAGAAGTATATCTCCTATTCCTACTCCTTAAAGAACAACTCCACCTAGGTATCATGCCCTTTCACCACCTCAAGTAGCTCTTCTCCTAAAGTCACCAACCCAAAATTTGGGTACTCAAAATCCAATTCACACCCACACTCCTAGTCAAAATTTCCCATCTGTTTCAACTTCTCCAGTACTTTCTACACCTGGGGGCATTCCCCAACCCAAGTTCCATCATCTATTGGAGGGGCCATTTCTAGTATGGAGAAGAACTTACCAACAATACCACCAACAACGAAAATTACTCCTCCTAATACCACTATGGTTGTACTTCCCTCCGACCAGGGCGAATCCTCTTGGGTCCAACCCATCATTACTCCACTTTATTGGGGATATACTTATCCGAGGAATCAACCACCTACAATTCACCAAGCTTATAAACTAACACCATCGACAACATTCTATCTCAACATTCCTTACCCTAGAAATTTGTCCCTTGGGGACAACCGAATTGGTCTAACATTCCATCCTACGGAGGAACTTTCATAAACACTGCTAGAGGGTATGGTAGTCCATATAGAGGCCCACCACCTAGAGGAACCCCGAGAGGACTGGGAGGACCTAGAGGACCTAGAGAACCTAGAGCTTCTGGAGGATCTAGAGCACCTGGTGGACCATCTAGAGGATCGCCACCTGGAGGCCCACCACCTGGAGGGACACCATCTGGAGGACCCCCATCTAGAGAACCACTAACTGGAGTCCCACCACATGGAGGGCCACCATCTAGAGGACCCCCTCTTGGAGGCCCACCATCTCGAGGAAAACCACCTACAAGACCACCACCTAGAGGACCACCACCTAGAGGACCACCTTATGGAGGTCCACCATTTGGAGAACCCCCATATAGAAGACCCCCACCTCGAGGACCACCACCACCACCTCCTCCCAAAGGACCACCACCACCTGGAGGACCACCCCCTGGAGGCCACCTCCCTCGATTAGCCCACTGTCTTGTGGACCTTCTAGTAACAAATCACCAAATCAACCGGCTATGGGGGCATCGTCTATCCCCATTTATCAATATTCCTATGGTCCTACTAGTCCGCAAATGCCATACCAGTATTACCAATATTTTCAACCCAATCAACAATTTCTATTTCTAGATACATTAGATTTTCCATATTTGTCCATATTGATTAACAATCCTATACATCATGATCCCTCCTGGCCACCCATTCTGGTCAAGTTACCTTTGGATATACCAAAATTTGAAAACAAAACCGGTGAATACCCTAAGAGCCATGTGAGTACTTTTCATCTATGGTGTTCATCAAATTCTCTAATGGACAGTTCGATTCATCTACGGTTATTTTAGAGAACCCTCACAGGCGTTGCTGCAAAATGGTATATAGAGCTATCCCATCACTCTTTTTGGCATTTTAATGCTTTAGGAATGGTATTTTTAACTTATTTTCAGCTACTAATCTAGTATGAGACAGGTACGCACTTGTTAACCTCACTTCGACAAACTACCTCAATGCATATCTCTGATCACATCCATGAATGGAGACGAAGACGTAGGTTAATCAAAGCTCCTATTCTTGATCATCTACTTGCTGATTGGTTCACAAAATATTTACTCCCCCTATTGCTAGATATGTTTCCATGGGAGGCATTGTTATGGAGGAGAAAGCTATTAGCCACGCTTAGTACTTAGAATTGGCTTATTCCCACTAAGGTACTCTGTATGATTTAATTCCTCATGCTCCCTATCCCACATTAGACCCATCAAGGCCTCCAACCGAACCACCTGTAGATGGCATCCTTGGTTTAGTTCAAACTCAAACAATGAAAAAATATACTAAGAAGCAAACTCAACTCGCAGCACCAGTAATTCAATGGGAACCACCCCCCAAAACTACACCCCCGCTTGTTTCTTCCGTCGAGGTAAATGTGGTTCAATTCGCTGAATCTTCGGGTGGGAAAAAGAAAGGTAAAAATAAATAAATAAAATCCAATAGTCAACAGGAAGGTAATCGACCACCAAATCCTAATGCTAATTCCAAAAATAAGAAAAAGGTAAAGTGCCCCTACCTAATCCATGGAGGTGATCATTTCACCAAAGAGTGTCATCGTCGAGAGGAAGTTAACAATTTTTTGAAAATTTCACCCACCCCGACAGTTCTTACGGACCCTTTCCCCACCCAACAACAATTGATTGATCATCAATATTTGTATGGGCCTTCTTCATTCATTGATGAAGTAAAACAAATGTCAAGTGAGACGATTAACCTAAATACAAGAGCACATATTTATGACCCCCTACAGAGAAGAAATATGATGAGGTTCCCCCTGATAAAACTTCAGCTTCCACCCCCTCCAAGTAATGGTCTTCACATCAAAAAACCTATGCCTGGTGCATTTTTTATCCCACCCAAGAGTACACTTTGTAAGTCTATTATTAATCCTAACGCACATGCTGCCCAATACTATAACATTGTAGAATATTTTCCCCAGGAACCATGCACTATGTCGATCCTAGAAGTACTCCAAACTTTTCCCACAAAAAAAAAAATTGCTAACACCACTTGGAGTTACGGATCCTGAGAATAGTAACATCATTGCTTTCAAACTCAATAACTTTAAACCTAGGCTCTCACATCAATTGGATTTCCCGTTAACCACAAAGATTACTGGAAAGAACATCCGACGTATTGTATTGTACAATGGAAACTATACTTCAGTCATGTCTCTGTCTTGTTGGAGAGCCATTGGTTCTATTGAGATTAATCTTTCACCTATCACACTCAAGGCATTTGATGGTTGTGGATTTCAACCATATGGATTACTTCCCTCTCTCCATGTAGAAATGGGGGGGGGAATCAATTTCCATTCACATTGAAGTCATTAATTCTCCCTTGGATTACAACCTACTCCTAGGTCGCAATTCATATTTACTATTCTCTAGTTGTTGTTTTCATATGTCCGCCAAACTTTTCTTCTAAAGTTGATATAGAATTCATTTTTACAATGCTCTGTGTTAATGACTTGTTCATGTTCTTCCTTTTTCACCAGATAATCAAATTTTGACTGTGACTGAGTATCTACCTTGCCTCTTTTAAAGCTTCCATGCAAAATCTATGTTTATCTATATTCATATCTTGACTCCATAGCCCAATGGTCACGTGTTCAGTGTCAACCAATCTTACCAATTACAAACAGTTTTGCTTATATATATTTGGCCTTCTTAATATTTTGTGAGAGATCCCTCTTGGAAGAGAAAAAAGCCAATTTTCTCTTTAAACGTGGTTTTTGCTATTACTTGGGAATAGCCTTTACAAACTTGGTTAATTTTCCATTGTTAACAAGTATCATGATATTTTGCAGATAACCGATGCTAAGTATAAGCAGTGCCATGATCAACATCGAGTTCCACACAAGTTCCATGTGGTTGAATTTCCAGAAAGAGCACCTCATATCATCCCATTGAACTATACTCCCACTTATATATGGGCCTTACATCATCAACAAGGATTTGGGTCAAAATTATTTTGATTTAAGCATTCCCATTTCCTCTGCTTGCACCATGTACTGAATGTGGAGCTAATTCGACCATATTTTCCACCTCTCTTAGAAACCTCAAAGGTAGTTGAGCACATAGCCCATACACAATTGAATCCTAACAACATTTTGGAGGTGAAATTAAACCATATCATGGAAAATTAGATGAACGTAAATCACTAATAGAACATCCAACTATATTGAGTAGTCAATGTAGGTCATCTTCTTCACTAGGGAAAGTGTCTCGCTAGGAATTAGATTCAACAAACATTTCCTCATCTGATCGAGGAAATTGATTCAATGGTTTCAATTTATCCCTAAGGGGGAGGAATAATATAGGTGGATAATAGTGGCCATCCACCTTCTCCACCATGTTAGAGTGGTCCTCCATATTCATTGAAATTTTCTATGTTTTTTTTGGGTTCCAAACTTCTTAATCCATTTTGAGACATTTGTCAATATATTTTACCAATATAGGCGCCAATTATTTCCATGGAATACCGTATTCCAAGTCAAATTTTGTAATTCTTAGTTAACTCTTTCCATCAAGCTATCATGTGCCCTAAATGAAGATCGTATGCAAAATTTGCACCTCTGGGAAGTTGACTTAACAACTAGCCACCTCGAGGCCCATTAATCCTTTTGGAACTTCTTCTCGTAGGGTTAGGTTTTCATATGTTTAGTATTTTTCCTTCTTTATGATTATGATAAAAGACCACTTTTTATCTCTTTGTAAGTATTTGTTGCAAATGAGTGTAGCTGACACATCTCTCTTCAGAGATAAGCTACCACCATCTCAGTTAATTTTTATTGATTTGCAATTTACATTTTTTTCCATTACATTCATTAATAGAATTTGGGTTTTAGTGTGCTACTATTCTCTATGTAAAACTATTTGTCTGTGTTTTTTCCATTTTATTTTTCTTCCCTCATTTTGTTCTCTAAACCATACATATCATGCTCATAGTTGTTTTGGGGGATATTTAGACTTATTAGATTTCTCATATAGTTTGCATTATAGGATATGTACTTCATGTTGAAACTCTTCTTTAGCATTTTAAATATTTTAATTTCCCTTGTTAGGGACTCATTTTATATCTTGTTGTAATCTTTTTATGTTCTAAATTTTTTTACTTCTCCTCTTTAAACCTTTGTATTTCTTCAAACAACCTTTGATTGAGGTCCCTTCGCTGAGAACTCTTTTCATCCATTTCTAATAATTTACTATTAAGATATTTATTAACCTATTGTAATTTATGATTGCAATTATTTGTATCCATTTACTTCTAGATACGAGCAAGTAGTTTTTCATGGACTTTTCAACCGAGAAACTTCTTTGTCCTTTTCTAAAATTTCTTATTGAATTTTCCTCTAGGATATTAAAATTTCCATTGATTGCAATGTTTTTTGTCTTTTAATTCCTTGATTTGTGTGGTAAACTCGTAAACTCTTGAATGCAATTTTTTAGGTAAGAATTTCCCTCTTTGTTTTAGCCATTAAAATATTTCTCAATTTCAATTGTACGTTTTAATTTTCTATTTCTCTCTTCATATTTTGTTACTTCATTCGCTAACTTTTCAATTGGCGATGAAAAATTATGCATTTTTCTTTTCACTATGATTAGAGAAATAATTGCTCATATATATTATATTATCCATTCCACTAAATAGTTTCATCAATTTTTTTCTTCAAAATATATCCTTAATATCTAGACTTAAATATTCTATACAAAATATGGCAGTCCGACTAAATATGTGTTTCTTGTTTGTCCTCAATTTATCCTAGAATGCAAGACTTGAAATTATCTATAAATTTAAATTTTAAGTTAATTTAATTGTATAACTTTGCCCCACCCCTTTAAGGGGTGGATATAAAGATATATCAACACATTTATTCTACACTTTATTCCCCACCTTTGATATAAGTGTGTGTTCCTGTGTGTGTAACTTTTGTCCCTTTATGAATTTATCCTCAATATTTGTGTTAGTTTCCCAATAGGTAGAACCTTTTGTCCTTACATCTATGTCTAGGACTCCAATTTGCAGAATTACATATGAAAGAACTACTCTTATCAATCTTTTTCTCTAATGACGAGATCCATTGGGGAGGAGGAATATATTCCGAGCTTTATTTTCCATACTACTATTAAGAAGTTGCTTGATTGGACATTTTTTTATTGAATAAGTTTATCCTTTTGATATGCTTGTTCAACATCTTTGACATCTAGTAATTTCATCACTTTCTTTATATTATGTTTCAACCTTGAAATGGCAATTTGTAGTAGCCACTAGTCAAATATGTCATCAACATGGGTGGTTAGTACATGCAGATTACTAAACTATTTCTTCACTATCTGTAATTGTTTCAATTGAGTAAGTTGAGTGTATACTTTGTCTTCTTCTATATATTAAAATCATATAAAAAATATATTTTTGAAGGTGTCCCTAGGAACTAATCACAAGATTTTATTTCCTAGTATATCAATACAATGTTGATTTTTTCATCTTCACCATAAGTTTGGTATATATGAGTAGAATGTTCAAGTTATGAATCCATCTTGTTACTTCTTGATCATTCGTTCCATCAAATTTTAGTATGTCTAATTTTATTTTGTGTATAACATTGTTGAATGAACTTGTATTATTTGACAAATGATGTGATTGTGAAAAAATACTCAGGATGTTTATTCCTTTACTTTCATTTTTAAGGCTTCCAACTCATATTTTAAAACTAAGAGTGGTTCAAATTTCTTGTTGATTTCCTGTATTGTAGTTGTGATTTTGTTGTCCACATCGACCTCCACCTTTTCATTGGTTTACTTTCCTTTGAGTTGAAGGGATTTCTGTATTAAATCTTCTTTTAATTTTTTGTGAATCTCATGATGCAAGGGTGGGTTGCTTAACACAATATAAGGTATAAATACTCCCCACATGTACCCCACAAACCTACGAAATACATATTACACATGATTTATTATAGGTACTAGTTTAATCGAATGAAACACTTGCCAGAATGGGAATATGAGGTGACAGTGAATCTCTCCAAGGGTTACAATAGGGAAATTAGTGCCTCAATGGAATAATATTCACAAAATTCGATGGGTATAGGTATATTCAAGATCATGGTTACACCATAGGTGTAGTTTGTTTACTATGAAGGTCACACATGGGTATACGTGGTCACATGCAGGTAGGATCCATGTCAGTGTGTACCAAATAGTCTTGCTAGTATCACCCAACATCAATTGTAATCTATAGAAAATCTTCATGTAGTATGAACTTTTGTATCAAATATCAAGGTATTTAGAATCTTCACGCTCTGATACCAATTGAAGACAACCAAATATGTTACTTCACTTTAACATCCATCATAATAGGAAAAATCCATATATCCTCCAAATGATATATTTTTTTATCATTCATATTGTTACGAAGAAAAATTCCTATGGCTTGGGGTGGACCACAATAGACAATATGACACCAAAAATGAATCCACTTCCAATATGCTAAAGAGAAAAAAAGTGTAACATTAAGGAATGAGAAGCATACCTTATTCTGGACGTTTGTAGTAGATCCCCATTGAACTTTCAATCACACTTGCACCTACATTTCATTCTCAAAAACAATGAAATACACAAGCATGATAGGTATTAAGCATTAGAACCTACTCTAGAATATATAATTCCAATATATAATCAAAGAAACAACATCCATGGATAAAAATATCCATAGTTACACATATAATGGATGAGAAATGGATATTTCTATTAAATATAAATAGATATGTAAGTGACAAAATCTATCAGCACATCATCGAAATCAAGAAATTGAGACCTCCACCTAGGCGTCCACCACTTCAATCCTCTATATCAATGGAAATCTCACAAAAAAATGGAAATCTTGGGAAGAGCATCAATGGTTCCTCAAAGGACAAAGGGATGCAGACTCAAGTATGAAAGAATAGGGCACAAATCCACTATAGTTTCTTTTCTCTCACAAGTTATTCTCCTCAAATGCATCGAAGTATCTCAATACATACTCCTTCAATAGGAGGTGAAGGGTCGAGTCAAAGCATTTCCAGGCATATGTAAGGCCAATAGTTAATTTATTCATTACTTGATGAGCGAAAACTCCAAATATTTTATTTTTGAGTAAATTTCCCGATGTACACGGATGATAGTGGAGCAAGCTACATGCACATGTGATATGTAAGCTGGTGACCAACATATACCAATAAATAAGACCTTTTTAAGGGATTTTTTGGAGCATCAAGTTTATATTGAGAAAAAGGGGGTCCAAAGAGTCCGCATAGGGACATGAATGCCATAAAAACATGATCTACCAAGTGTGGTAGAATCATCTATAACAGATTCCCCCTAATGTGTGAGGTCAGAGGGGTAACATGATGACTGAAATACATTATAACAATCCCAAAAGTGTAGTAATGAAGACCCAAGTGGAAAAACTAGTCGCTCATCAGTACAACACAATGATAGATCTTTGCATGTGACTGCAAATATGAAGTGTAGCAGTCCGTAGATACATAACAATACAATGGCTATAAATAGAGATAATATACATATGTCACATGTGGTCATCGCCACATGCAATATAGAATGTATAGAATGAAACAATATCTTCATACTGAATGAGGACACCTGATGGTACACTAGAATCTGGTCATGAGAACTGATATTTCATAGATACTGTCACAATTAGGGAGGTAGCACATATGGAATGCCACCAATATTGGAGGTATTCTACACAAATATCCACTAGTACATGTCCCATCATGCGAATAAATCTGTCGAGGTCGAACATGATTAACCATTGTCTGATTAGTGGTCATTGATGTATACCATTAATAGACGTGAGATATCCCACTGATAATGATAATGGGAATCAAGGTACAGAGTGCAATCACAAAAGTGTGAATATATTTGTTGAGTTCTAACACTTGATAGAGTACATCGATTAGGGGACATTAATTTATTCCCAAATCTGTCAATGGTGAGAAAACCTTCCACTGATGACTACAAGTCTCAAAGCACTAAATGGACTCTACATCCCTACTCCACAATAAATGATATGAAGTATATCGAATGGAATCCATTGGAAAGAGGGAACTAAGCCATCCCCCATCAACTAACATGAGGTACAAAATAACATTGGATAATTTGGAATAACTCAGACAAACATGATGTGCATGAACCAGTAACTATATCGGGAATGGTCGACATAGAAAGACAAGGTAACCGAGGAGTAGTCAACTTAGGGTAAAAATTACGTTGAACAAGAGCATAAGGAAGATGGAGACTCATAGGAAGCATAGACTCAACATGGAAATTGGGACAACTCTATGACATAGGAGGCATCGACAGAGGCTCCATAGGGATGTTCATGTAATTGTAACTTCAAAATGTATTCACTTGTATTTCTTATGTATTGTACCCCGATGTTTATTCCGGGAAGTGTTTGTAATGTAATTGAGTCATGTCATTCCTCGATGTTCTAATCAGGAGTTTCTATAATGTAAACAAGTCATGTCAAGTCAATGTGGGTAACCCTCCTATTGTTCAAGGGTTAAAGTCCTTGCAGTTCTGGGGCCCTAGGGTTGTTAGACTCACCTAGTGAAGTCGGCCCTACTGAGTCATTATCAAGTTGGGAATTAGTATAAATGGACAATGAGTCTCTCTATTTAACAC
Organism: Pseudotsuga menziesii; assembly: GCA_001517045.1. Classification (NCBI taxonomy): domain Eukaryota; kingdom Viridiplantae; phylum Streptophyta; class Pinopsida; order Pinales; family Pinaceae; genus Pseudotsuga; species Pseudotsuga menziesii. The sequence goes on along the minus strand of LPNX010101052.1, from coordinate 139,036 downwards.
ACACTCACTCACACTCAGTTGTAACACATAGCTGAGGGAGAAGAAGTTGTTGGGGCTAGAAAGAAAGAGGCTACTGCCATAGGGAGATCATCTTACTATTTTGGGTTTTACTTTTGGTGTTGATTCTATCTCTGAGGAAGTTGTGGGTTTTTCTCCATTTATGGTTTCTCCAAGAAAAAACATTGTGTTCATTGTCTCTTGTGTTTGATTGATGTGCCTGTTATTATCTCAGTTAAGGATCCTAATATAATGCTAGCTTAATGTTAAAAATCTAACATGGTATAAGAGCTAACCTGAGAATAAGACACTATGTAGCTGTGGGAACTAGGGATTCCTACTTTTTGGATCTCTCTCCATAGATTTTCAGCAAAATAAGGTTGGCCTGACTCTCCTCCCTAGGGTGCATTTTTCTATCAAAGTAGAATATGATTCTGAGCTTTTTCAGTTTTGGACCTGACACTGCTGTCGAAAATTAGGGATTTCCATAAAAGTGGAATTTTTGAGTGATTCTAGGCTTGGATTGATATCCTTATCAAAATAGAAGTTTAGAGATCAATATCAAAGCATTTGGTTGGACAGAACTCCAATAAAGTCAAACCCTAATCTGCTTCTGATCCAACACTGCAGAAATTCAGCTCCAAATCCAGATCCGACATCTTAACCTAGTCATATATAAATATTTTGTATTTCCATTTGAGGTTCTTAGTTAAGATGTTTCATGATACCAATCTTGATGAAAATCTTGAGGGAGCTGATAACTTCCAAGCCTGGAAGTATAGGATATCCCTAGTCTTGGAAGAAAATGAGTTGGACTCCTACCTCAATGAGGAGGTTCCAGTTCTAGAGGAAGATTAGGCTAAGGCCTTACATAAGAATAATTTGGTTATGGCAAAGAGGATTATTGCTGATTCAATCAAGGATCACCTCATACCACAAGTGTCCTCCCTCAAGACACCTAAAGCTATGTTTGATTCCCTAACCAAACTATTTCAAGGGAAGAACATAAACCGAAAGATGACTCTAAGGAACCAGTTGAAGAATGTAAATATCCAGAATGAGGAGACCATCTAGTCATACTTCACAAGGGTCTCCCAAATAAAAGAACAACTTGAAGTAGTAGATGAAGAAGTGGAGAATGCAGAAATTGTGATGACAACCTTGAATGGTCTCCCTAGGTCATGGGATTCTTTCATCCAAGGAATCTGTGCTAGGAAGAAGCTAATCAAGTTTAGTAGACTGTGGGAAGAATTTTCAGAAGAAGAAGCTCGAATAGAAGTTCAAGAAGAAAATATGGGAAGTGAAGATCAATATCTCACAGTACACTCCAAGAAAGGCAGAAGGGAAAATAATCATCACCAAGGTAAGCATTCTCATCAGAAAAATAATTTTGTAAGAAGGGATCCATCCAAGCTCAGATGTTATACATGTGATGAAAGAGGACACTTTGCTAGATGTTATGGAGAAAAATTCCTATGGCTTTGGGTACCACAATAGACAGAGTAACCACATAAATCATTCCTTTCCTATATGCAAGAGGAACCAAACATATAACACTAAAGGATCTTGATACATACCTTATTCCGGACGGTTGATGTAGATCCCCGTTGAGATTTTCCACTCTCGCTTGTATAGGTAATTTTCTCTCTCAACATTCAACAAACAAGACAAGCATGCTATATATATTTGTGTTAGACCTACTCTAGCATATATAATCAATAACATATAAGCATTTAACAACATCCATGGATTCAATACTCATTTAAATACACATTATTGGACAGGAAAAGATGTTTCTATTAATATAAAACAAAGATTACAATAGTGACAATATCTATCGGCACATTTGCGAATAAGAGAAACTGAGTTCTCCACCTGGGCCTCCACCACTTCAATCCTCGATATCTTGATAGCAAGCTCACAAGAAAAGGAAAGCTTGGGAAGAACACAAAGTGCTCCAAGGGACAAAGGGATGCAGACTCAAGTATAAGATCCGACAACAATGGACTATAGTTTTCTTGCTCTTCAATTCCTCTCCTCTCAATGTATCCAAAGGGTTCCTTATATAGTGCTTCAATGGGGTAATGGAAGGTCAAATCCAAGCGATCTCAAGGCATATAGAAGGCCAAGATACAAGTGACTTAGATCCACATCAAGGAAAACTCCAAAACTATTTGTCCTTTTGCACACATCCTAATGTACACGGGTTTGAGGGTCAAATCCATGTATATATGTGAGAAAATGTTTAAAAGTCACGTATAGCAATTACGACATGTTTTTAGGGATGATATTGGAAACATCAAAGGTACAAAAATGGTCCATGGGGTCTAAAGAGTCTACATAGGGATAGGGAAGGCCATAAAGGTGTGATCCACCATGTGTGGTAAAACCAGCTGTAACACTAGAAGTTGTCCCATGAATAAGAGTGGATCCAAGAAGAAGAAGAACTCCAAAAGAAGACATCATGCTCACACTGCTAAGGATGATGATTCTCCTAGGAATAAAGTAAAAAAAGAAAGTCAAGTCTCTTCAAGTGATGAAGAATATGTTCTGATCTCCACTCTCATGGGAACTGTCACTCATCGAAGCAAAGATTGGATTATTGATAGTGGGGCTTCCAAACACATGACAGGTTTCAAGGAATATTTTGAGAAACTAGCCAAACATAATTCACCCCATAAGGTGAAACTTGGGGATGACTACCAATATCCCATAAAAGGTAGTGGAGAATCCTCCTACAAGCTATACTTTGAAAAGTCTATGAAAATGAAGGATGTCTTGTTTGTACTAGGACTAAAGAAGAATATTCTCTCCATATTGGCACTGGATGCAAAAGGAATGAGGGTTGCATTTGTAGATGGACAAGTCCTCATGTGGCCAAGAGGAAATAATATTAAAGATGCAATAGTAATTGGAGAACAAGAAGGAGTATTATACAAATTCAAGGGCCATCCACAACAAGCTTTGGTCCATGACACAGTAGAGCCAAATGAACTTTTCCATAGAAGGCTTGCGCATGTGCACTATAGAGCACTACCACTTGCAAGCAAAGCTATTGAAGGTCTTCCAGAAATTCAAGCAAAACATGAAGGAGTCTGCAAAGGATGTGTGAAAGGGAAGAAAACAAAGAAGACATTTCCAAGTAGTGAAAGCAAAGCTAAAGGAATCTTGAAAATCATTCACTCTGATGTATGTTGTCCAATGTCATCTAGTTGTTTAAGTGGGTATGTATAGTATGTTTCTTTTATTGATGATTATTCTAAGAAGACATGGATATAATTTATGAAGAACAAAGATGAAGCTTTCAGCAAGTTCAAGGAATTCAAATCCTTGATCAAGAACCACACAGAAAACAAGATCAAGACCTTTCGATCAGATAATAACGGAGAATTCACGTCAAATGAATTCAAAGAGTTATAAAAATATTCAGGTATTAAGAGGGAGTTATCCACTCCATATAATCCAAAACAAAATAGGGTTGCAGAAAGGAAGAATAGAACTATCATGGAAGATGCAAGAGCAATGCTTCATGATAAAGATCTTCCCATGCATATATGGGTAGAAGATGCCAGAACAACGGTGTATGTACATAATCGTACTCCACATAGAGTACTTGAGAATAAGACAGCTGAAGAAGTCTTTCCAACAAGAAACCAGGAGTCATCCATCTCAGAATATTCAGTTGTCTAGTGTGCATACACATTCCGAAAGAAAAGAGGACAAAGTTAGATCCTTCAGGAAAGAAGGGTATATTTGTGGGATACTCTGAAAGCTCGAAGGCTTACAGAATATAATTCCCATGATTCAAGAATATTGACATCAGTAGGGATGTAACATTTGACGAAGAATCAGCTTACAAAAAATCTAGAAAGAGACCTACTGAAGATCCTGAAGAATCAGAAGCATCCAGAATTCATGACACAACCATGAACGAAGAAACTCAAGAAGAAGATCAAGAATTTGAAGAACCTCAAGAACCTGTAGATCCACCTTAGGAGAAGAATCCTCACAAGAGGAAACCTACTTGGGTACAAGAAGTTATCTAAGGTGCGGAAAGATATGGGACTCCAGAAGAGAATCACAAAGAAAGGAAGAGGACTAGGTCTTACTTTGGGTATGTAGCTTTATTGTGTGACTTTATCAATAAAGAACCTTCCAACTATGAAGAAGTGATAGAAAGGAAAGAATGGAAGGATTCTATGATCAAAGAGTATCAATCGATCATGAAGAATGATGTTTGGGATGTTGTCCCAAGACCAAAAGGGAAGTATGTTGTAACTTCCAAGTGGATATACAAGATCAAGCATGCTGTAGATGGCAACATAGAGAAATATAAAGCAAGATTCATGGCTCGTGGCTTCTCATAGAAATAAGGAATAGATTATGAAGAAACCTTTGCACCTGTATCTAGATACACTTCCATCAGATCAGTACTTGCTTTGGCTGCAGTGATGAAATGGAAGATACACAAAATGGATGTCAAGAATGCTTTATTGAATGGTGTAGTGGAAGAGGAAGTGTATGTAGACCAGCCACTCAGTTTTGAGACACATGACAGGGAGTCTCATGTGTGTAGATTGAAGAAATCCCTGTACAGTTTGAAACAGGAACCTAGGACATGGTATGGAAAAATTGATGGATTTCTATCCAGTTTAGGCTTTACCAAAAGTAAAGCACATTCCAACCTTTACTACAAGATTGAAGATGGCAACCTAGTGATGCTCCTACTGTATGTAGATGATCTGTTTGTAACAGGTATGGATGGGTTGATTGATGATACGAAGAGGAAGCTTGTTTCCGAGTTTGAAATGAAGGACTTGGGTATGATGCACTATTTTCTAGGCATGGAGGTGTGGCAAAATGCGGATGGAATCTCCCTCGGACAAGGGAAGTATGCAGTAGATATCCTGAATAGGTTTGGGATGATGGACTGCAAGGCCATGACCACACCTATGGCATCGAACTTGAAGCTATTGAGTGATGCTTCATCAGAAGCGGTTTATGCTACGATGTATCGTCAGATGTTTGTATCCTTGATGTATCTAACGAACACGAGACCATATATTTTCTTTTCTATGAACACCTTGAGCCAGTTCCTAACATATTCAAGACATGTTCACTTGATTGTTGCAAAGCATATTCTAAGGTACCTGAAGGGTACAGTTGATTATGGGCTCAAGTATGAGGTGAATCAAAAGATTAACTTGGAGGGTTATGTTGATTCAAATTGGGGAGGTAGTGCCATCGATAGGAAGAGCACTTTAGGGTGTTTCTTTAGTATGGGATTAGGTGTGATCTCTTGGTTTAGTAGGAAGCAATCCTGTGTGGCACTACGTATAACTAAAGCAGAGTATGCCACAGCTTGTTCAGCTAGTTGTGAGGTAGTATGGCTGAGGAAGCTACTATCTAATTTATTTTCTCTCCAGTTGGATGCTACTTGTATATATTGTGACAACCAGAGTTATGTGAAGTTGTCGAAGAACCCGGTGTTCCATGACAAGTCAAAGCATATCGATATCAAGTATCACTATATCAGGGATATGGTACAAAGAGGAGCAGTGAAGCTCCAGTATGTTGTGATGGATGAACATATATCTAATGTGTTTACAAATCCATTAGCTAGAGTGAGGTTTGAGTAATTCAAGGAGAATCTTGGTGTTCTCTAGATCTAGGCTCCCTCCAAAGGGAATCGGATGAGTCTATGAGCCATTCTGACATGGTGAGAGGATTGGTTCCTTCCATGGTCAAATGTAAGGGCTGAGCGATTCTGTCATTGTGAGAGGATTGTTTCCTTCCATGTTAGATGTGAGTGCTGATCCATTCTGATGTGACTATAGGATTGGTTCCTACATGATCAGATATAAGCGTTGAATTCCATTCTTGGAATGGAGGAACCTGGTTAGTTACTAGGAAAGCTCATTCTGGGACTAACCGCCATTATGATGTGACTATAGGATTGGTTCCTACATGATCAGATGTGAGTGCAGAGCCTTTCTGACATTGGTTGTCAAATGTAAGTGCAGAGCCCTTTTGGCATGGAGGATTGGTTGCTCACATGGTTGAATGTAAGTGCTCATCCTTTCTGACATTGGTTGTCAGTTATGAGTGCTGAGCCTTTCTGACATTGGTTGTTAGATGTAAGTGTAGATCCTTTTGGTATGGAGGATTGGTTCCTCGCATGGTCGAATGTAAGTGTTGATCCTTTCTGACATTGGTTTTCAGATGTGGGTGCTGGGCCTTTTTGATAGGGTTGTGGGATGTGTTTCCACATGGTTAGATGTGAGTGCTAGGCATGCCTTTCTGATATGATTATAGGATTGGTTCCTACATGATCAGATATAAGTGTTGGGTGGGCCATTCTGACTTAGGTTGAGATATAAGTGCTAGAAGAATACCTACATGGAGGCTACGCCTACAACCAAGATGAAAAAAGTTTGGCTCTGTAGAACTTCCTGTGATGAGAAGAATCAAGAGATAGAACCAAAGATGATCTAGATCGAGTGATGATCCAGATCTAGTGATGATGATCCAGATCGAGTGATGATCTAGATCCAGATGAAGAAGACTTGAAGATGAAGATGAATTGAAGATGATGAGGGCTTGAGGATGATCTAGATGATACAGAGAAGAATACTTGTGCTGATAAATTGTGTGGAGAGAATACCTTCCTAGTTAAGAGGGAGTGTTGATGTAATTGTAACTTCGGAATGTATTCACTTGTATTTCGTATGTATTGTACCCCAATGTTTATTCCGGGAAGTGTTTGTAATGTAATTGAGTAATTTCATGCCTCGATGTTCTGATTGGGAGTTTCTATAATGTAAATAAGTCATGTCAAGTCAATGTGGGTAACCCTCCTATTGTTCAAGGGTTAAAGTCCCCGCAGGTCCCGGGCCCTAGGGTTGCTAGACTCACCTAGTGAAGTCGGCCATAGTGATTCATTGTCAAGTCAGGAAATAGTATAAATAGAGAGTGAGTCTCTTTATTTAACACACACTCACTCACACTCAGTTGTAGTGCATAGCTAAGGGAGAAGAAGTTGCTGGGGCTAGAAAGAAAGAGGCTACTGTTGTCGGGAGATCATCTTAATATTTTGGGTTTTACTTTTGGTGCTGATTCTATCTCTGAGGAATTTGTGAGGTTTTCTCCATTTATGGTTTCGTCGAGGAAAAACATTGTGTTCATTATCTCTTATGTTTGATTGCTATGCTTGTTATTCTCCTAGTTAAAGATCTTAATATAATGCTATATTAATGTTAAAAATTTAACAAGGGACTTGAAGCATAATCAGTTGGTGGAGAAAACTTGGAGCAACGATTACAAATCCTAAATTCATAGTAATAACCCAACCAATGGATGGAATATACAGTTGTCTGTTCGAAGGCGACAAGACACGAAAGTTGCCACAGTAATATCATTTTACGTCCAACTTTTTGTTTTTTATTTTTTTTGGTATTTTTCATATTGGAAAGATTGAAAAAGAATAAAATTTCTTATAGTACAGAACTAGGAGGAAACGTGTGTCGCAGTCAAGCAGACTAGTTCCAAGTAATGGAACATACATATGCTCAATGCAACGAAGCATGTGTAGGATAAGGACACTTGCAAGGATGGCTCCTCTATGTATGGGGTGATCAAGTTGCAAAAATATATATGAGAGGCTCTTCTTAGCTAGGATTGATACAAGCTCTAGCTATATGGCTTATAAAACTAAAGTAGGGATCCAACAGAAGGATCAACATGGAAAGAAGATGCATGAAATGCAATTACAACTTGATATAAATGGGAGTCCCTATGGGAGATGGATAGCATAAGGTTCAAGAAATAATATGAGGTTCTTTCTAAAAGACATGGAAGGACTAAAAGGGACTCTCTGACCTAAGGGAGGACTCTCAGCATGGCTACCAAATGGAAAAATGGGATCTATCTATGGCACCCATGAGTTAGAAGGCTCTACCACTTACATAATGCAACTTTTAGTAGTACTATGAAGGTTTTGTAACATCATGAAGTGGGTTCGTACCTATAGTTAAGGTGACATGGTCATAGGACAATGCATGATGCATGCAGAAAAGTAATCCTATCTTATATTCTAGTTTGAAGTTATACTTGTTATAGACACGAACAGGTCAATACATTGACAAAAGTGCAACCAAAATAAGTCCCTACACCACCATATTAGGACAAAACAACTCAAAAAGGTTACTAAAATTCCAAAATATAGGCTAAGTGGGTAAAAATTTCAAAAGAAATTTGATAAATAGTAAAAAATGACATTTTTACAATACGATTTTGTTTTTTACCACAAATAGTGTATTTGGATCCATTTGAACCACCAAATTAAACTATAGATCCCGAGAGCTAGAAGAAACAAAATCAAGAGCAGCCAAGACCAAGTAAATCCTACTTTCATTCCTCATACATTCCATGCATTTATTTTCATTTTCCATGGTGTGTTTTTTAGTTCGGAGCAACCATAAATGGATATGTTGGCCCAAGCGGGTCATAAGCTATCAAGTTGCATATAGGGACTGATGTATGTGGGAAAAGCACAGCCTTCCTACATACATACACTACTGTTACCAAGAAAAGTTTCCTAGAGGGCCACATATACCTAATTTAATGGAAAAAACTCATTAAAATTGAATGTTTTTTGACAAGATGGTGATGGAATGGATGGAGTGTAAGCATGATGATGTGGATAGGGAGTTCCATCGAGACCTAAATGCTCAACAAGATCTAAAAATATGTGTATGATACAAGTTTTGGAAGCTTGGGCATTTGAGGGACCAACCAATATTTCTTCAGATGTTTGTTGACTACTCTGACCCAGAAACTGAGACTTATCAGCTATATGGGATGCCCATGAGACTAGAAGTGGAAGATATCTACTTCATTACTAGACCATTCCACCAAGGCGAGGCAATAAACTTGCGGGATTATGGGGTGGGTGGAGGGCTCACCATCGAGGAGTATACAGTCGTTTATTTCCTTTTGGATATTGACAAGATCAGAAGCCATGTTTTAGTGAACTCCATCCAGAGCCTGAGTCTCAAGGTGATAGTTCTGGTACTATCCAGGATAGTAGGGTTGGAATCACTTCATGAGGCCTCCAGTGCTCTGTTGAAGTCTAGGGTTTCAACATTATTCAAGCATACATTAGGTTCATACACAACGATCAAAGACCAATAAATATGGGAAGGGACGTCCAATCCGTCTTTGCATTATCTTTGGTAATTATTTATACATTATGAGGTAGGTTGGAGCGGTTGTACCCGCTCCAACTACCTATTTGTTAATATTTATTTATCTTTTAAACTATAATTACATGATGACATTTAGGAGGTAATTAGCCCCCTCTACATCTCATGTTGAAGTCTAGGGTTTCAACATCATTCAAGCATATATTAAGTTCATACACAGCATTCAAAGACAAAGAAATATGGGAAGGGACGTCCAATCCGTCTTTGCATTATCTTTGGTAATTATTTATACATTATGAGGTAGGTTGGAGCGGTTGTACCCGCTCCAACTACCTATTTGTTAATATTTATTTATCTTTTAAACTATAATTACATGATGGCATTTAGGAGGTAATTAGCCCCCTCTACATCTCCCCCACAAACAAAATGTTTCTTCATCCCGAAGAAAACAAAGAAAACTGCATCAACGTCCTGGGTTTCTGCTACTGCGGAGTAGTCCTCACTGTGCATCAACCATGCATACCGGTCTGCATAGGTAACTCAGCCGCAACAGCCGCCAGCTTGCTGGGAAAACACACGTGTACAAGGCTCTACTGTGACTGGTTACTCTTCAGCCTCCATCTTCGATCTGACAATAGTCCATCGAAGTCTCATCCTCTCACAACGGCGGGAAACCATATTCTTCCGCAACTAGGCCTTTTGGTTTAAAGCCTCACCCGGGCTCATCTGACCGGCATCTCCATCGGGTCAGGCATGCGGGGCCTTTTGGCTCTTCGACTTTCTATGTCATTTCTCTGTCTTCTGTCTTTCCGAGGTCACAACCTAGGAACAGTTTCAGCATTTTGATAATGAGGGGTGTATTGTCATCATGTCTCGTTGAAGCGCCTTGCTGTGTAGGTGAATGATATTTGCTTGAATGCCATGGTTGTCGTCTTGTTTTATCGTGAGAGTATGAATTTCCTGCTCCAACCCAACCGACCTCTCATGATGCATCAAAAAAAATTTTAATCCGTAGTCGGGACAGGGTCGACGAAATGGTGGTCGACCAGCTCAGTCGGGTCGATGGCGGTCGACCAGATCAGTCGGGTCGCTGGCCCAGTGTGCTAGTCGGTGGTCGAGTCGGTGGCTGAAGAATACGAACCCATGTTGTACTTCTCGAAACACATAAACAACCCACTGCGAGGAGCAGGCAACCATGAAGAGATACCCCTCGCAGCCATCAACGATGTTATTTCTACTTCAGAATTTGATTCACAATTCCCCGATGATAAGTCTGCAAGGAGACAACTAGACTTCAACTAATAAAAATAAGTCTGCAAGGAGCGGCATTGTTTCCAGGGACTCAATCAGGCAATCTGCAGTCACGAGCACTGATCATAACCCGCCGAGCAAGCTGCCAGAAAAAAGAAAGTTCAGACGACTTATATTAACCCCGGACGATGATGAAGATGAATAAATAAATAGCTCCAACCATAAATCCCCCAACATAATTTCAATTGCACAGTCTCTCGATCCCTTTCAACGTGAACTATGCCGAGCGATAATATGTCTTTAAAGTGCGACCGATTGGCATGTCATTTTGAACGTTAGTCGGTGTTAAGCCGACTGCCATAGTCGGTACTGAAGTTTTTGGTTGGATTCAATTGAAAGTTACAGACTTTCAATTGATTCAGATTGCTTGGAATGAATAACGTGTGGTCGGCTGGAACACAATCGTATTACGCCTCAGATCCTTCACAGTCACGGTCTCTTCTCGAACATCCGCTAAAAGCCTCACAAACCGGGATTAACGTTATTACAATCGCCCAAATCAGCGTGCCTGCGTGGAGTGATGGAAGCATGCTTATTCAGAACTCGCAATACAGAAGAGGAGCAGGTGGGACAGAGCACGAGCAGTATTTCTTCTTCACGACATTTTCTCCTTTAGGGTCGACCACCTCCATCCGCTGCTGCTGTCACCCAGACTGGATAGAGGTGGCAACGGCGCCAATGTTGAAGTCTAGGGTTTCAACATCATTCAAGCATATATTAAGTTCATACACAGCATTTAAAGACAAAGAAATATGGGAAGGGACGTCCAATCTGTCTTTGCATTATCTTTGGTAATTATTTATACATTATGAGGTAGGTTGGAGCGGTTGTACCCGCTCCAACTACCTATTTGTTAATATTTATTTATCTTTTAAACTATAATTACATGATGACATTTAGGAGGTAATTAGCCCCCTCTACATGCTCTCATGTTTTATTTAGTAGATTGTATGAGGCCTAAAGTGTATTATTGGAGCACATGATTTATGAATGCTATGAAAAAAGAACTGATAGACTACAAGCTGGGAAAGATAAAGAAGTTTGAGTTCACCAACATACTTAGCACTTTTTTCTTCACGTAGGTACTGGTTTTTGGCCCAAGATTCGAGGTTCCTCCACATAGTTTACGAGATCCATCCCAAACCCGTTGGGTGGAGGTGATGCATCGATTAGGGGGAGGTTAGAAACTAAGTCCTTTCCCACCAGAATTATACCACTGGTGGAGGCAACAAATCGTGGTCATGGACGACTATCCCTATGCAGGGATAGACTTTTGCGGAGACCCAAAGATGCCACTACCACTAGGTGCTGCATACGGTGACATAGGTAAAATTCCCAAATGTATTTTGAATTATTTTATTTTTGTAGTTTTGATATATAAGGAAATCAAAAACATGTTTTTGGCAGTATCACATATTGACATTGATCATATGTATGCATATGTGGGTCTGAGATGACCAGATGGTTTTTCCTGACATCATCGAAGGGGGCGAGGGGATGACATTATCAGAGTAGATGTAGAGCAGATGCTACAGAACATACATGAAAACTTCTTCATACTAACACATAAGGTACCCATGGTGCGATTCGAGGACTTTCCCGAGGCTATGTAGAGACACATAGTAGGAATACCCCATCTGTGGGTTATACTATTCCGACGGTTGGCCAATGTAGTAATTTGTTACCATGATCATCACCCCAGCTCGCAGGCGTAGATGCCTAGACTTAATTTTTGTATTGATTATTTAGTTTTTTGGTGGCTTAAAGTCCTAATTTTGTATCATGATATTTTGTACCATGACACCATTTTGAACTATATTCGGAAATAAAAAACTTATAGTGATCAACTTGATGTATTTACACGTGTGTTCAAATGTGAATGGAATGTGTATCCTCTATTATTGATGTAACATATGCTAGTCTAAAAAATTATTTTCATAAGAATCAGGAACATGATTGTAAATCCTAGGAACATGAATGTATTAAATGTAGTCAAATTTCCATTCTAACAATCTTACCGGTCAAAACCTTCGCAATAAAGTAGGATACCCGATATAGTACACACCATTTAAATGCAACACAACTAGTTGTGATTCAAGGTGGAATTCAAGATATCAAACACCATTAGAGATGGAATCATGTAGTAACTCAATCATGGAACTATATTCAACAACATTGTTTGATGATGGCTGGAGACACACACCTCAAGACACCACATGATCCTCAGGCGCATAAATCACCAAAGAAGCTAAAGCTAAGTTTTGGGTATGGTGGCCATCACCATCAGTGTATCCTAGGTATACCAAAGGTTCCATCAACATCTATCACAACAAGGGGAATTATGTCAAAAAACTGAATCGCTACAAGAGTTCCAAAATTAAAATATGAAAACTATACAATAATATACAATATATCAGCCTCAACTAAGAATTAGGCATAGTATTTCTTTATATAGAGCCCATTTCTAGGCTCTGCCAAGGTTGTCCCTTCATAATCCTCTAGCTCATATGCACCATTCTCTAAGACACGTTTTACCATGTAAGGCCCATGCCACATGGGGTTGAACTTATCCACCCCTAATGGTTCACTAGCTTTTTCATATAGGAGTACCAAGTCACCTTCATTAAATCTATGAGGATAGAAATAATTATTGTACTGAGCCTTCACACGATGCTTATTTATCCCAAGAGCCACCATGGCATCCCGACACTACTCATTAAGGTTCCCTAGGTTGACCAAGTGTTCTTCCAACGCAAAAGTCTCTGGTAAGATCTCTATGGCTATTTTCAACAAGGGAATTTAACACTCAATCGGTAAAACAGACTCTACCCCATGTACTAATTTATATGGAGAAAACATGATGGGAGCCTTAACTATGGTTTGGTAATCCCATAAAGCAGGGTGAAGCATAATGTACCAATCGATCTTGCTTTATCTAACGGTTATTTGCAAAATGGACGTAAGGGATTTATTTACTGCTTCAACCTATCCATTGGCTTGAGTATAATAGGAAAAAAGAGTACTCTTGCTTATATCCTAGTTTCAAAGATAATTCATCCATCATCTAATTTTGGAAGTGCCTGCCATGGTCAGTGACAACATATTTTGGGATATCGAACCGAGTGATGATCTGATTGAATACGAAATGAGTGGTCATATCACCATCGTATTTAATAGTAGGAATAACCTCTTCCTATTTCATGAAATATTCCATGACCACTATGATGTGATGGTTCCCCCAACCAAAGTTGAGTTGCAATCCATAAAGTCCACCCCCCACTTGGTGAAGTGACCAACAATGATAATAGGATGTAATGGGGTAGGAAGTGAGTGAACATTCTATGAAAACACCTAGCAAGGGTGGAAACACTTGACCACATTAACACAATATTTGAATATCGATGGTCAATAATAACCCACTCTAAGGATTTTTTAAGCTATAGAAAGGTGAGATAAATGACCACCACACGCCCCATCGTGGAAATTATCTAGCATAGTCTCATCCTCATCATGAGTCAAACATCGATGCAAAATGGAATCCACCCCCTAACGATACAATGTGTCTCTGATAATAAGGTAGTTCTTTGCATTATGTCGTAAACGTCGAACATCATCCCATGATAGGTGAGGAGGAACCTTCAAATTCTGAAGATATACGATGATATCACCATACCAAGGGTCCACGGTCGAAATAAGGAAGATATGTTCATCCACAAAGGAATATTGATAAATTTCATCTTTATCCAAACTAGGGAGATCTGACATGAGCTCCACAAAAACTAACTATTTCTCCGACTTTACCAAAACAAATTCGAGATCAAATTCTTGGAAAATAACAATCCATTTATTGTACTTTCCCCTATCATTCATCTATTCAAGATAAACTGAAACAAATTGATATGAGCTACAACAGTAGTCTGGCGAAGAAATAGATAATGTCTCAACCACTGTACTGCATGAACCGTTTCTAAGGCTAGTTTCTCCACATGACTATATCAAAGTTTTGCATCAATGAGATTCTGGATAAGATAGTAGATAACGTGCTCTTAGAGCTCGTTGTCCTCTTGAACCAGAACCATCCTAAATGTCTCTTGAGACATGAACATATATAATAGGAAATCGTGGATATAGTCAGGTGGACTAAACATGTGGGATAAATCAAAGGATTTATTAATTGCATCGAAGGAATCTTGGGCTTTCTCATCCCATATAAATGAAGTTCCTTCTTCAAAAGGAGCATAATCCCTTGGTCAAATTGGCAAAATTGATGACAAATCTCCATAATAAGTTAGCCATCCCTTTGAGGCTTTGAATATGTCTAATCGTGCATGGGGGAGACAACTGTAGTATTTCCTCAACCTTTAGAGGATCGACCCTAATCCAATCCTTAGAAATGATAAAGCCTAATAACCAATCCACTCTCGCACAAAAGATGCACTTTTGAGGGTTTAACTAGATTTTATAATGGCGACATCTTTTGAAAACCAAGTGCAAATGGTCTGGATGATCCACTCTCAAATGAGAAGGAGCAGCTAAATCGTCTAGATAGACTTTGATAATATGCTTAAGGTCGTGAAAAACAAAGTTCATATCCCGATGAAATGTAGCTCTGACATTTTTAAGGCCGAAAGGCATCTTTTGGTATGCAAATGTAACCAAAGGAAAAATGAAAGCAGTATTATGTTGATCCTCGGGTTTAATTTGTATTTGGTTATACCTTGAAAAACCACCCATAAATGAGAATAATTCCCTCCCTGCACACTCATCCAAAATCTAATCTATGAATGGTGTGGGAGAATTATCATTCGGATAGGAATTATTCAGGTCTCTAAATTCAGTGCACACGTGGATAGTTCCTTGCTTATTATCTACGGGAACGGGGTTGGATACCCATTCAGTTGAGGGAATCGGATAGATAAATATCGATTTGAGTAACTTTTTTATATTGGCCTTAATTGCAAACACCTGAAGAGGGTTCATCACATATAAACGCTATCGAAAATGTTTAGCATTAGGATAGTTTTAATCTCATGCTTGAAATTATGAGGGTCTATTCCTGGAATTTCGTCATATGACCAAATGAAAACATCATGAAATTATTTAAAAATCTCATTGTATGCTTTAATTTCATTGAGAGAGCAATTTGCACCAATGTAAACATTCTATATCTTTCTAGGAATCCAAGAAATGTTGATAGGAATCGTAGGTGATAAGTTAGCCATGTTCCCTTTGGCATATACACCATGAGTTCCTAATGGGAGAATGGGACAACTGAAATTCTCACTAAGGGTCTTCCTAAATATTTAAATTGAGCACATAGATCTATGGACAAACACACAACTCACAAAATAGATCACACAATTTACTCAGCAATTAAAGAATGAAACAGTGCAAAAAAGGCTTGCAGCTGTGAATGCTTTCATTAATGAAAAAGTAATTAGATAATAATTACAATGAAGTACAACGGTTTTAATAGCCACAAGAAATTTTGAATCCACATGAGGAAATTTTAATTGATTAGACTCTACTTGACTATAGGTAACTAAGACCTTGTCTAAATCACTATCGGAGGACTCAATAGTTAACTGACCTTATCTAAACCATAACCGGAGTTCATCGGAGCTCTAAAACACAACTCAAGTGTTACATTTAGTGTTGACTAAGGATAATTGACTGTGGTAGGTGAGAAATGTGCCCCTCTTGAGTGCATTCATGTAAACCTAGCACTAACTGAATGTAGAGGACTAGAACTGAATGTACTTGACTCCTAACTTATCTTGACTAGTCATCAATTGAACTGAACTGACCTTGGTTTGTTTTGGCACTCCCAATGGTTCCTAAATTGTAGGGATTGGTCTAGGAGGCTCTTAAACTGATGCAATCAAGTGCAATCAGTGGCAGTAGGCCTCAATTAGTGTTCCCCACACTTTAGTAACTGAAACATGTGCCCCAATTAGGCCAAGTGGACCTAGTGGTGCTAGTGACTAAAAATAGATTGGATGGACTCCCGATTTAGACATGACTCCTGATTTAGACATATGACCAAATTGGAAAAGGGAGGATTAATAATCCTAACACCCCCCATGAATGCTAAATTGGACAATCTGTTGTCCCTGGTAACTAAGACCATAGGTCACCCATTACATCAAGTAAAATAAAGTAATTTCTTAATACAAGGAGCTGGGGCAAAAACCACATGGGAAAAAATACCCCCCTCTATCTAAGTAGGTAGAATCAGGTCTCAAGTTTGAAAAAATTGAAAATATGTTGCTACAATCTTCATCACTGTGAGGTAGCGAAGCAGCATGCATGGTGTGTTGTGCACAGGTATTCTGGGGCCTGGCATGTAGACTTCTCCTTCTTCTCCAAAAATGATGATGGAAGGAAGGAGGAATGTAACCTTTGTCTCTTGTTGGATGAAGAGGTGTATGATCATATCCATTCTTTTAAATGTAGTGAGACTGATCCCTTGCCATATAGCATCTTACAGGGAGTCTATTGCATCTCTCTGAAGGAGGTAATTTGCATGGCATAGCGCAAGGGTCTTTCCTTTCTGAGTCTCAGGTGAGTTTCCACTCATATTCCTAGCTTCCAGTTTGGAAGTATGGACTGAATCTAGATCTCAGTCACCGTAAATATCGATCTCATAAAATGATAAAGATGGATCTACAATACTAGTAGAAGCTGTAAAAGAAGTAGATGCAATGATTTTACCTTCCCTTGCAAGTGGCTGCTGAGAGTGCACTGGTTCTGAAGGAGGCATGAAATGTGAGAACTCATATGCTTTTGAAGCATGATTTGAAGCACCCTTTGCTATGATGCTCCCGGTAGAGATATCTATGATCTCCATTGAGTCAATACCATATATCACTCACTTTGGAGATCTAGTATGGGTCATCTGATAGACAGATAATAGGTTTGAAGCTAGGGAGGGAACAAATAGCACATATTTGAACCTTCCATGTTCAAGCTTGACAGAGCCCTTCCCTTTTGTTTTGACTTTACTGTTATTTCCCATATGAATACTAGGACCATCAAAGGACTGAAAAGAAGAGAATGATTCTCTGGATGCATCCATATGGTTGGAAGCTCCAAAATCAATGAGGAAGACATGTGCTGATGTGCAGCAAGCCTTCAACGCATGGCCTTTCCTTTGGTATTCTTCATCTTCTTCTTCAGAGTCATCCTTCCTTGCACTAGTAGGTACATAAATGTTATGTTTCTTCAAAAGAAGAGCCATTTCATCAAGTTGTATTCTCATACATGAGATTTCTGAATCAAAGCCCCTTCCACATTAAGAGCAGAGGACCTTGCCTTTTCCATTCTTCTTTCTTCTCTTCAAACCTGAAGGATATTTTGACTGTTCTTTCTTCACATGAGACTCATATCTTTGCTTCCCTTTGTCATTTGCTACCTTATATCCTCTTGCAACTAGAGCTAGATATTTGGAATATCGAATGATCCCCATTTGGATCAATTTATCATTCTTAGAAATAAGAGATTGGATGAAGGCATTAAGAGTGGGCATATTCCAATTTGGAGTAGTGAGCCTTACTATTTAGAAGGTGGATACAAAGACTGAGTAGTCTGTATTGATATTTGTGAGAATGGCAAGGATGAGTTGATATTCATCCTTCTCCACTTCGCATTGCTTCAACTGATATATCAGGTTCTTGAACTTTGTGAAGAATTCATTCAGTGATTCGAATTTGGATGGATTAAGAGTGATCAGATCATTTTATAGTTGATGGATCCTCATCTCATCCTTCTTATCAAATAAGGAGGCAAGGTTGTCCCAAATCTCCTTGGGATTCTTCAGTCCTTGGATGTGGAATTGAAGATCTCTAGAGACTGAGGAGAGAAAGTGTGTTACGGAGAGAAATTCCTATGGCTTGGGGTACCACAATAGACAGACTTGAATCCAAAAATCAATCTTTCCCAATATGCAATAGAAATAAAATGTCTAACACTAAAGGATCAGACCTCGTACCTTATTCCGGATGGTTGAAGTAGATCCCTGTTGAGCTTTCCAATCTTCAGCTTGAATTGATATAATACTTCCTCAACAACAAGTAAACAATACAAGAATACTATATATCATGGTGTTAGATCTATTCTAGCATATATAATCAATAATGTAAAAGCATTTGACATATTCCAATGGATACAATATTCAATCAAATACACATCATTGGACAAGGAAAGATAGTTCTTATTAATATAAATCAGAGATTACAAGATAGATACAACCTCTGACGGCACGTCTGCGAATCGGAGAAACTGAATCCCCCACTTGGGCCTCCACCACCTCAATCCTCCATCTCTCGATAGCAAGCTCACTAGCAAGGGCAAGCTTGGGAAGAACACAACAGTGCTCCAAAGGGACAAAGGGATGTAGACTCAAGTATAGTTATGGCAACAATGGACTATAGTTTCGTTGCTTCAATCTCTCTATATGCCTTCAATGTACCAAGAGGTTCCTTATATAGCTTCACAAGGGATAATGAAGGGTCGAATCCGAGCGATCTCAAGGCATATGGAAGGCCAAGAGTCGAATGAGTCGGATCCAAGTCAAGGAAAACTCCAAAAGGATTTGGACTTATGCACACATCCCGATGTACACTGTTATAGGAGTCAAACCCGTGTATGTACGCGGTTATCA
>LPNX010101052.1:27500-104844 GCA_001517045.1 Pseudotsuga menziesii | reverse complement strand
GGTTATAGTGTTGGTTGAGTTAAGTAGATTTTAGGTCTCACTTTGAATTAGGGGATAGATTGTGTGCATGTGAGATTATGAATCCAAAATAGTTACTAAAGAACAATAGTAATGTATGAAAAACTGTAAAAACTTTTACCATGCGAATTTTTATTTTTTTGAAATAAAGAATGCTAAAAATTTGCTAAACAATGCTGTAAACAAGGGACAGGAATGGATGTAGGGCTGCAAGTGGAACAGGTGGCTGTGCAAGTGCAGGAAAAATGGAAGCAAAGTGGCTGGGTTTCGGCGCGGAAACAAGGGCAAAAAACAGTTCGCGGACCGCGGGTATGGAGCTGTATCGCGCGGTCGGACCGCGGGTTTGAAGGCAACAGTCACGCGTAGATCGCGGGTTTAAAGGAAACAGGCACGGTCTAGGTCGCGGGGTTCTGGCTGACAGTCGCTGTCGGAGCGCGACTTTGTTATGAACAGGCACGGTCGGATCGCGACTGTGGGCTGAAAAAACGCGGTCGGGGCGCAACTGGGAAAGTTCAAAAATGCGTCCAGGACGCAGGAAAATGGCTGACAGCAGCGGGCTGGTCGCAGGTTAGGGCCTGAAATGCGCGGTCGGGCCGCGACTGCGGAAGAAAAAAAATGCGGTTTCCGGCGGCCGAAAACGACAGCCGAAAGTACAGTACCGAAAAATTAAATTAAAAAAGACAGCGGAGTCGCCAAACTGTAGCTAGGGTTTTCACCCTAGCTCGTGCTGATGAGCACCTACTAAGGAATCTGGAATCCTTAGTAGCATTTCAATGATGTGCATGAATTAAATAAAGATAAACTGAAACAAAGACTAATCTAAATACGTTTTTGAAGCTAAAGCAGTAAAAAGCAACTAACATGAAACAATACGGTGAAAAGTAAATAATATAGAGCAGAAACTGTAAAGGAATGAATAATGATTTTTATTGATGTTACCTCTAATGAGGAGGTTGGTGGAGTCCGTTGTGCTGGTCCGATGTCGATGGCTTCGAGCTCCAAACTGCTTCTTCTCCTTCTCCGGTGGTGGAAATGGGCCAAAAAGAGTTCTCAATGGTGAAAGTAGCTTGATGGTAAGCTAGGGTTTCGAGAATAATTTCGGCAGAGGCAGGATGCTTATGACTGTGGATGTGAAATGAGGGGTCTCCACCACTTATTTATAGTTTTTTAGTGGTGGAGTGCTGGCCCATGGTTTTGGAAACCATATGGTTTAGGGCAGCTTGTTTAGGGTTTTTTCCTCCTTTTCCTCATTATTTTATATTTTTTTCTTCCCTTTTGGGGATTTTGCTATTTTAGAGGAATTTTGGACATTTTTGGAGGAAAAGGGGTTTTTTGGCCTTTTGGAGGCATTTTTGGGCGTTTTGGAGGCTTTTTAGATGGTTTTATGGCCTTTTAGAGGCATTTTAGGCCTTTTGGAGGCTTTTTAGTGGGATTTTCAGGGAAATATGGTAGGCAAACGGACAAATGAGCCATGTAGTGGGGTAGATGAGGTAGTTAACCATTTTTGGGTGTTAACAGGATCTCTAACATGGTACAAACCATTGAGCTGTGACACTACTAACTCCGAATCAAGATGTACCTCAAGAGATAGAACGCCATGTGAAATGGCATCGCGTAGAAGCTCGATAACGACACTATATTTAACAACATTGTTGCAAGATGGCCCTAGACATACACCTCCTGAAGACAGTACCTGACCCATAGGAGTATACATCACCCAAGCAGCAGAGGCTGAGTGTTGAGTGTGATGGCTTGCGCCATCCACGAATCCTATGTAGGTGGAAGATTCCATTGACATCTGCCACAAGAAACATAAACTAATCACAAACCCGATCACGATAAAAAAGACCTAACTATGCAAAGCTGTACAATAGTAAAAAACAAGCAACCTTAGCTAAAGATCATGCATAGTATTTTTTGAGATAGAGCCCATTTCTAGGCTCCACCAAAGCTGTGCCTTCATAATCTTCTAACTCATAGGCACCCTCCTCTAAGACACGCTTGACCATGTAAGGACCACACTACATAGGATTAAACTTCCCTGCCCCCAAGGGTTCTTTCGCTTGATCCCACAAAAGGACCAAGTCTCCTTCACTAAACACTCTTGGACAGACAGACTTGTCATATTGGACCTTAACACGACGCTTATTAACCTCTAGAGCCACCAAGGCATCTCGACGCTGCTCATCAAGTTGCTCGAGGTGGACCAAACACTCCTCCAAAGGTGAAGTGTCTTGTAAGAGTTCCACAGCTAGCTTCAATGAAGGAATCTCGCATTCAACCAGCAATATTGACTCCACTCCATGCACAAGCTGATATGGAGAAAAACCAGTGGCATTCTTAACCGCGGTTCGATATGCCCACAAAGCAGGGTACAACATAATATGCCAATTCTTCTTGCTCTGTGCGATGGTTCGTTGGAGAATGGACTTAAGTGATTTATTCACTGCTTCAACCTGTCCATTCGCTTGGGGGTAGTAAGAAGAGGAGTGTTCTTGCTTATACCCTAACTTGGATGCCAACTCTTCCATCGTACGGCTTTGAAAGTGCGAGCCATGGTCAGTGACAAGCTCTTTCAGAATCCCAAACTGAGTAATGATTTCATTGAATACGACAATGAGTGGCTATCTCACCGTCGTATTTTACCATAGGCATTGCCTCAGCCCATTTCATGAAATAATCTACAACCACTATAATATGATGGTGCCCCCCAGCCGAAGCTTGGCTGCAATCCATAAAATCAAGGCCCCACTTGGTGAAGGGACCGACGGTGATAATGGGATGTAACGGGGCAGGATTCGAGCGCATATTCCATGCAAACACCTGGAAACGGTGGCACCTCTTGACCGCATCAACACAATCTTTAAAGATCGACGGCCAGAAATAACCCGCTCTCAAAATATTTTGAGTTGTAGAAAGCCTAGATAAATGACCACCACACGCCCCTCCGTGGAAATCATTCAATACAACCTCAGCCTCCTCATGAGTTAAACAACATCGTAAAATGGAATCTACCCCATGGCGGTACAAAGTATTGTCCACTATAAGGTAGTTCTTAGAGACGTGATGTAATCGTCGTCGTTCATCTCGCGAGAGGTGAGTAGGGGTCCTCTGTGTTTGCAGATATACTATGATATCTCCATACCATGGGTCAGACGTTGCGATTAAGAAGATGTGTTCATCAACAAACGTATCTTCACAAACCGACTCCTCAGCCTTGCTCGAAAAATCCGATATAAGCTCTGCAAAAATCAACGATTTCTTCGCCTTTTCCGAAACAAACTCGAGATCGAATTCTTGCAGGATGACAATCCATTTATTATACTTTCCCCAATCATCCTTCATGTGAGGATGAACTGAAATGGATTGACATGGGCCACAACCGAGGTCTGGTGAAGGAGTATATAATGTCTCAAACGCTGAACCGCATGTACGGTCGCTAAAGCAAGCTTCTCGACATGAGAATAACGAATCTCTGCATCAATAAGTTTCAGCTCAGATAATATATGACATGCTCCTGGAGCTCCTCATCCTCCTGAACCAATACCATACCAATCATATCTAAAGATGTGGCCACATATAATAGGAAATCACGGCTATTATCCGGAGGACTAATCACTGGGGCCGATGCTAGGGCTCGCTAAAGAGCATTAAAGGACTCCTGGGCTCGCTCATCCCATTCAAAGGGAGTATCCTTCTTCAAGAGATGCATGAAGCCTCTAGTCAAATTGGCAAAATTGACCACAAATATTCACAAGAAGTTTGCCATACCTTGCAAACACTGAAGATGACGAATATTCTTTGGGGGAGACAACGGAAGTATTGCCTCAACCTTTAAGGGATCGACTCTTATGCCCTCCTTCGAAACGATGAGTCCTAATAAACGACCTGACTTTACACAAAAGATGCACTTATGATGATTTAATCGAACCGAATAGTGCCGACATCTTTCGAAGACCAATCTCAAGTGATATGAATGACGCATTCTCATACGAGAATGAGCAGCGAGGTCATCCAAAAATACTTCAATAATAGACTTGAGATCATGGAAAATCAAGGTCATTGCCTGCTGAAATGTAGCTCCGACGTTTTTAAGGCCGAAAGGCATTTTTCGATATGCAAACGTTCCCCAAGGACAAATAAATGTAGTCTTGTGTTGGTCCTCAGGTTTAATCTGGATCTGATTATACCTGGAAAATCCGTCCATAAAGGAGAACACCTCACTACCCGCACACTCATCCAAAATCTGATCTGTAAACGGTGTGGGGAAGTTATCCTTAGGACAGGCACGATTTAAATCACGGAAATCAGTGCATATTCAGATCGCTCCCTGCTTCTTATCCACCAGAACGGGGTTTGAAACCCACTCCGTCAAGGGAACGGGATAGATGAAACTGGCTTTCAACAACTTCTCTATCTCTGCCTTAATGGCAGGTGCTTTCCTAGGATTCACGGCGCGTAAACATTGTCGAACAGGCTTAGCGTTGGGGTAAGTATTAATCTCATGTTCGACAATCCAAGGGTCAATACCTGGCAACTCATCATAAGACCAAGCAAAAATATCACGGAATTCCTTGAATAGCTCGGTATATTCGAGAATCTCAGCTTGGGAACAATCTGCCCCAATATAGACATTCTCAATGGTGCCAGGATTTCGAGAGATGTTGATAGAAATCGTGGAAGATATGTTCGCCATGTTCCCATCAGCCATCTGACCAGGAGAGCTTAATGGAATCATGGGACTACCAACTCTCTAACTAAGAATCTCCCTATAATCCTCATGCTCCAAACGGTCAAGCGGTGGAAGGAAATATGATCTATGATTAATTTCCTCCCATGGTGGCTCAACACCTGACATAGCCTTGATAATCACTTCATCGGAAGGGAAAACTGTATCCAGGTAGTTGTGGGCATGAGAAGACTATACTGCCCATGTAGGAAGCACATAGGGGTCTTCCTCCTCCGTTCGCGAAGAGGAAGAACAAGGCTCTGTAACATCCATAAGATTGGCTTGATAAGCTATCATGGTTGCAGGAAGCGGCACGTTGGTATCGACAGGTTCACTCGAAATACTCAGTGTAGGGAGAATCCAAGGGTCTCCCATATGATTCGTGTGAAAATACACTGAGGTCGTAGAAGATGAATCCTTATCGGAACTAGATACTATCATGAGGACCAGCGCAGGACAACTAAAGCTCCCCATAAGGGATGGATACATGCCTACACCCACACTCCCAGTTGCAGGCTGAGAGTGTTCAACGACTGGAACCGAAGTTCCCGAAGATGTAGAAATAGGAGAATTCTTGAATGCCATTTGATCAATCATTACAATCTTCCCGTCATGTGGAAAACATACAACGCGAAACATAGAAGAAGCAACGGCTTGCATACTATACATCCAGTTCCGACCCAGCAAGAGATTGTAGTCGAGGGGTGCATCAACCACCTTAACCTCTATTGCAATGGTCTTCCCTACCAAATGGACTTTAAGGGAAGGAATGGCGGCCATGCAGCCTAAAAGATCTCCCATCAAAAGAATTTAACATAGTCATTGACTTCGACAACTCAGGAGAACCAAGACCCTTCCAACAAGACAAAGACATCACAGATGCAGCAGCACCCTCGTCAATCACAATGTGCTTAACGATCATATTAAGACATTCTACATGTACCAAAAGAGACACATAGTAGGGAAAGCGAGGCTGATGACCTGTGGTTTCAAATTTGATCACTGAGGAAGAATAATCCCCGTTCACACCAAGAGCAGAAAGCAAAGCCTTCCTTTGTGAAGGACAACTCTGAAGCACTTCCAATGCAAACATCACACAAGGAGTATGGCCCAAATCCTCGACAACTGAATAATTCTGGGCGGCTCGGGCATTTGTATTATGCCCCAAGTGCTTAAGTACCCCCTTAGGAATGTGAGGTGTAGCTTCAGGTTTATCCGCAGGTTTCTCAATGCGCAAAGGAGTTCCTGGTGGATCAGGTTCTTTGCTTGGGTTGGGTTGTGACGATCCATAATATTTCGCACGAGTCACAACCTTGGCAGCATGGAACATGTTAATGCACCCATGAGCACTAGCTTCTGGTGGATCATTCTCACTAGATTGCTCCTGGGACTTGGAGTTCATATTCTGGTTATGTGGTAAAGGGTTCGTTAGCATAGTTGGGCCTTGTGCTAAGAGTCTCAAAGCTTCATCAATTCTAGGGCACAAGTAAGTGAGGTGATCATCCTTACATAGCTTGCAAGGGAACTTAACCTTACATTTCACTTGCTTGTCCCCACCAGCATTCTGACCGTTCTTGTCATGATTGGAAGCATTCTCATTCTTATTCCCACCCTTTCGATTATTATTCTTACCCTTTTTCTTATTCCGTCCGGGTTTCTGGTTACCCTTCTGGTCCGACGATTGCACAGAAAGTACACTCACCGTTTCGGTGGGTTGAGATGAAGTCGTAGCTTGTCCCGAGGCAGATTGGTTGATCAACAATTGACTAACTTGTTTTGCAACCAAATATGCAGGTTTCACACTTGCACAACCCACAATGCCATCGACATGTGGTCCAGGTTTGACCTTGGGATCGAAACTAGAATGAGGAGTGTTGGGAATAATCTCATACAACAAACTGGACTGAGCATAAATCAAGTCCAGTTTCTGTGCCCTAAATATTGCTTGTTCCTCATTCTGCACTCCGGATGTGGAAACATCCTTCGTGATATATGGCAATAAAGACTTAAGGAACCACTCGAGAAGGAACTTCAGTGGTATAAAGGCTTTAATTAATCTCTTCTGTCTACGCCACTCCTGAATATGATCAGAAATATGGGTGGCTTTATCTTGCCGAAATGTCGACAAGAGTTCAGTACCAACATCATAGTGCACTGGTAGCTGGAAGTGATTAAGAAAAGTCATCACAAGATCGTTGAATAAGGTAAAGGCTCCCTTTGGTAACTCTATATACCATTTCGCCGCAGGCCCTGTAAGGGTGCGTTGAAATAGTCGCAAGCGGACTGAGTCCTGATGTAATGAATTTGAAGAGCACCAAAGGTGAAACGTGGTAACGTGTTCACTCGGATCCTCTCCCGGTTTGCCTTTGAACTTAGGTATGTCCAAAGGAAGCTTGGTAGGGACAGTCGACCAAGCCGGGTCATGAGCCATGGGATTGTTCGTAAGTCTCAATAAGTCAGGAAGGTTAAGCGTCACGAGGAAAGGGAGCTTAGCATGATGAGGTCGATGGACCGCTCCCTGGTTCACATAGGTTTGAGCACCACCATGGCCTTAGTCATAGTGTCCTCCTCCTGTCTGACCTATATAAGGTGATGTGGAAGTACCATAGTAAGGTGGACCTTGACTAGTAGGATCTACAAAGCCATAATTAGGAGAGTAAGCAGGTTGTTGATACCTGCCTCCGTAAGGTGAAGAAACCTGTCCATACTGTGGACCATAATAAGCTCCATAGTTCATTGCATGCGATGTCCCATGGGACACTCCGTAGGTAGGAAGATGAGCTCCGGAAGGAGGAACATACATACCTGAAGTAGGTATATATGCCCCGGACGTAACAAGCTGACCACTAGAAGGGTGGATATAGCCTCCTGAAGCAACGAGTGGTATATAAATGTGAGACACAATCGGCCTAGTAACCGCAGTTAGGACCTGACTCGTAGCCATATATTGGCTCGAAGGACCACATGGGTAAGTTGTAGGATGTAAATTTGAAGAACTCCTAACCGAGGACGAAGGAATCTCCATAATAAGATATGTACTAGTGCCTATCGTCACTCGTCTCTGACATGTTATCCTAATCGGATCGCTAGCCCTAGACCTAGGAGGGAGATAAGATGGAGCTTCCACCACTGGGATGGAAGGTGCAATGTGACTAGTACTCCCAAAACTCTCCGCAAGGTAAGGAATGGGATTTCCCCTAGGCATAGTGCTAGGCTCGGATTCGGATTCGACATGAAATGTCAAATCGTGCATAGGAAAACCAGTCGTAGCATAACTACCATAGCTGGCGGGTGGAAAGTGAGTCTCGACATCTTCCAGCATTCCATACCAGTAATGTGGAAATGGGGAATCATCCCTAGGGTGAGTAGGTCTATCATGCAAAGATCCCATCTGGGAAATGACAGGACCAAACTCAACTAGGTCAAGTGAAGGATCATATGTAGGAGTAAGTTCCCCATCGCCAATACGAACGGGAGGAGGTGGCTCAGGAATAGTCTCTGAATGATCCTCCATGGTGTGTGAATCAGTGTGTGACATAGTCTGCCCGGACTGTCTAGGTCTCTCTCCCAAAGGAGGAGGAGAAGTGGAAGGTGGAATTCCTACTAACCGACGAGAACAGCGCGGAACCGCACTCGAATCCATAATGACTCAACAAAAAGCAAAGACTCTCTATTTACGTAGACCCTAGGCCAACTAGCGTGCATAGAGCAATCACTAATAAAATCTAAAGCCAAATGCAAGCAAACAAGGGATGGATAAGTGAGCTCCCGAATGTGGCCGGTATGTCTCGCCTAGGAGAGGCTTGAGAGTCCCTTGTCACCACAAGCAGAGGTACGTAACCAATTATTGTGGCCCTCAGCTTCAACGCGTAAAGTGACTGTGCTGTCCGACCCCAACCTAGCCAAGACACATGCAGAATAACCTCTACAAGTACCCCCTCGATATCCTAGGTAAGGTCACTAAGGTCACCTCAATATAATCAAAGCTCAAGTGGACAGTCACAGGCGGGATTGACCGTATGGGTAGGGTAGCAAAGCCCGAAAATCTTGAAAGAGCCCCCAGATACGAATACAATCCTGGCTATATCACCGGTGCTACACAGTTATCGGCTAGGGGTAATCCCAATCAACAACCGCTCACACTGCCTCATGCTTAACTCCCGTTTGAGAGGAGGATCCTGAGAACAATGGTTATACCAAGGATTTCACACACTCCCTGGACAGACACGTAAATGTTGTTGTTTAGTGATCTTGGAGAATTAACTTACAATGAACTATTCCAAGATCCTAAAACCTAAGGTTGTTGGTGCACCCTAGAAAATAAAAGAGTGTAATTCATTTTAATTAGCGTTGATTTTAGTTGGCTTTATTACTCAAAAATAGGATATGGTCGTGCAACTAGTGGTGTTATGACACAACAAGAAGTAAAATGCACACCTAACAATCAATGCAAATGCATTGTGTCCATGAAAACAAGGTATGCGTACTACGTGTAATGCACAATTTCTCTTCAAATGATGAATGCAAATTTTCCTATATGAAGTTCTAACTAGTACTCCAAAGCAAATCTAGGTCTAGTGCAAGTACAATGCAAAGTGAAAAATGCAATGCATTATGATAAGCAAATGTTTTTGGATTTTTTTGAAAATATAAGAGATGCAAAAAGCAAAAGAATGATTCTACCACCCTCAGACTATGCAATCACACACAGACAACATTCAAGCAACGCACTAAGTTAAAAGACCTCTAATGCACTAATCTCAAACAAAAAATAGAAAATGCCATGACAAGAACTTTCCTAAAAAAAAATTTAGGCTAAAAAAAATGTTTCCAGTCAGAACTAGAGGTCAAAATAGACTCAGGCAGTGCCAAAGGAGACTCAGAGTCTGTGCCAAAGAAGACTCAGCAACTAACAGCATTCACCCAGCAACCAATTAACTTCCACAAAAAGGGAAAAATCCAGGGTATACACGACTGTTCGCAGTAAACACGCATGTATACACAGAAATCCCAGAGGAAACCACGTGTATACGCGACTGTAAATCAAAAACCCACGTACAGGAAGAAAAGGTGCATAAAACAAGGCAAACAGATAGGCTGAGACCAACTTCACTCCAATCAGACTCTACCACGCATACATGCCCCCAGAACCGACACAGAAACAAGAGAGAAAGAGCAATTCAAATACATTGAATGCCAAGAAAATCACCCCCAAAGGACAACTACTAGGAACTCCCCAACGGAGTCACCAATTCTGTTACAGAGAGAAATTCCTATGGCTTGGGGTACCACAATAGACAGACTTGAATCCAAAAATCAATCTTTCCCAATATGCAATAGAAATAAAATGTCTAACACTAAAGGATCAGACCTCGTACCTTATTCCGGACGGTTGAAGTAGATCCCCGTTGAGCTTTCCAATATTCAACTTGAATTGATATAATACTTCCTCAACAACAAGTAAACAATACAAGCATACTATATATCATGGTGTTAGATCTATTCTAGCATATATAATCAATAATGTAAAATCATTTGACATATTCCAATGGATACAATATTCAATCAAATACACATCATTGGACAAGGAAATATAGTTCTTATTAATATAAATCAGAGATTACAAGATAGATACAACCTATGACAGCATGTTTGTGAATCGGAGAAACTGAATCCCCCACTTGGGCCTCCACCACCTCAATCCTCCATCTCTCGATAGCAAGCTCACTAGCAAGGGCAATATTGGGAAGAACACAACAGTTCTCCAAACGAACAAATGGATGCACACTCAAGTATAGTTCTGGCAACAATGGACTATAGTTTCGTTGCTTCAATCTCTCTATATTCCTTTAATGTACCAAGAGGTTCCTTATATAGCTTCACAAGGGATAATGAAGGGTCAAATCCGAACGATCTCAAGGCATATGGAAGGCCAGGAGTCGAATGAGTCAAATCCAAGTCAAGGAAAACTCCAAAAGGATTTGGAATTATGCACACATCCCGATGTATGCGGTTATTGGAGTCAAACCCATGTATGTACGCGGTTATCGGGGAAAAAGCCGCATATATCATCTTTTATATAGTTTTTAGGGATGATCAAGGTAACATCAAAGGATAAAAGATGGTCCATGGGGTCTAAAGAGTCTGCAGTGGGACAGGGGAAGGCCATACAAAGTGTGATTCACCTAGAGTGGTGAAATCCACTATAACAAAGTGTCCATGGGATTCATCAAGCATGTTCAAGTACTTTTCTTTGTCATTATCTAAAGTTGGCACTGCCTCTATTTCTTCTATGAGTCTGAATAGTTTCTTGGCAGAGCATTACCACCATGTCTTCCTTCCATTGGTGATAGTTGAAGGGAGTGAGAGGTTCTACTGGATGAGCCATTTTGAATGCAGTAAGAAGGACTGAGCTGCTGTAGTGAATGCACTGAGAAGAAAGGGATGCTTGTAGCGAATACTGTAAGAAAATCTAATAACCTGTCACAGAATCAAACATACAAAGTAAGGTCGATAGTCTGCACTTTTGGAATTTCCTTCACACCCAGCATAGTTGATCAAGAAATATTGATCAACAATTTCCTAACTTGGGATATTAAGTGGTAAATTCTCCGCTTCTGGTGCAGTACTGGAAGGAGTTATTTTGCTCAAAAAAATGATCCAGCTAGATATCTAAGGAGGAGAAGTGCCTTTTCTGCCGAGGCTCTGATACCATATTAAATTGAGCACATAGATCTATGGACAAACACACAACTCACAAAATAGATCACACAATTTACTTATCAATTGAAGAATGAAACAGTGCAAAAAAGGATTGCAGCTGTGAATGCTTTCATTAATAAAAAAAGTAATA
This sequence comes from Pseudotsuga menziesii, assembly GCA_001517045.1. Lineage (NCBI taxonomy): Eukaryota > Viridiplantae > Streptophyta > Pinopsida > Pinales > Pinaceae > Pseudotsuga > Pseudotsuga menziesii. Next base: position 93,244 of record LPNX010101052.1, on the reverse strand, counting down.
AGTTATTAATTACAATGAAGTACAATGGATTTAATGGCCACAAGCAATTCGAATCCACATGAGGAAATTCGAATTGATTAGACTCTACTTGACTGTAGGTAACTAATATCTTGTCTAAATCATTATCAGAGGACTCAATAGTTAATTGACCTTGTCTAAACCATAACTGGAGTTCATCAGAGCTCTAAAACACAACTCAAGTGTTACATTCAGTGTTGGCTAAGGATAACTAACTATGGTAGGTGAGAAATGCACCCTTCCTGAGTGCATTCATGTAAACCTATCACTAACTGAATGTAGAGGACTAGAACTGAATGTAACTGACTCTTAACTTAGCTTGACAAGTTATCAACTGAACTGAACTGACCTTGGTTGGTTTTGGCACTCCTTGTGGCTCCTAAATTGTAGGGATTGGTCTAGGAGGCTCCTAAAATGATGCAATCAAGTGAAATCAGTTGCAGTAGGCCTCAATTAGTGTTCCCCACACTTTAGTAACTGAAACATGTGCCCCAATTAGCCCAAGTCGAACCAGTGGTGCTAGTGACTAAAAATACACTGGATGGACTCCCAATTTAGACATGACTCCTGATTTATACATATGACCAAATTGGACAAGGGAGGATTAATAATACTAACACTAAAGTCATCATGCTAGATCCTTTTGAGCTCCGGGAGGAAGTAAGAGCGATGGTGTAACTCCCCCCAAGGTCATTCCAGACCATTCATGGCCTCGATAATTTATTCATATGAAGGAATAATGCCATCAAGGAAATCATGCGAGTTTGATGACGCAACTTCCCAAAAAGGAAGTGCAAAGAGATCCTCCTCTTCTGTCCATGAAGAGGAAGCACCAGGGTCTATGAAGGGATCAAGAACAGATTGATAAGCCACCTCTGCTACAAAAAAGCACATATCCATCTTGGTAGGTCTAAGGTCCTCATACAACATGCTCGAAGAAGGGAGAGTCCAAGAGTCATCCAAATACATAGTGTGAAATGGGATTGAACTCAACGACGACAAATCACTACCAAGAGTGGAACCAATAACTAGGATTGGTGCTACAATATTAAAGGATCCCATCAAGGACAGATACATTCCAACACCAACATTCTCATTTGTTTATTGATAATTTTTAATAGTCGGGATGGTGGATCCCGACGATGCAATCGAAATGGAACTATCAAATGATATTTGGTTGATTGTGACAATCTGATCCTCAAAAGGGAAGCAAATGACACGAGAAATGAAAGACACAATTGCTTTCATAGTGTATATCTAGTTACGGCTCAATAAAATATTGTAGTCAAGGGGCACATCAACCACCTCAACCTCAATCAACACATTCTTCCCTCCCAACTAGACTTGGAGAGAGCGAATAATACCATGTGACTGAAATGAATTTCCATCGAATGCAGTCAACATGGTCATGGATTTCGATAGCATGGGTGAGCCAAGGCCTTTCCAACAAGCCAGAGACATCAAATAGGCCGCAACACCTTCATCAACAACTATGTGTTTGATTGTGTTATTAATACAATCCACATGGAATAAGAAAGCCACATGGTAAGGCAAGCGAGGCTGGACATCATGGGCCTCAAATATAACTATAGTGGAAGGATTGGAATCAACCATCTTGAGGGTAGTCAACAATTTTCTCTTATGCACAGGACATGTATGAAGGACTTCAAGAGATGACATTGCATAGGGATTCTGACCCAAGTCCTCAATAATAGAATAATGTTGGTCGACTCAAGCATTAGGACTATGCCCTGAGCGCTTTAGGAATCCCTTAGGTATATAAGGTATATCTTTATGCTTATCAACATGCAATGATTTCTTAGGTGGTGTAGGATATTTACCCAAGTTGGTTTGTGACGGACCGTAATATTTTTTGCGAGCCACAACCAGGGTATGTTTTAAGGATTCTAATATTATACTTAAGTATAGTATTCCAGGTGATTGTTTTGTATTAAAAAAACATGTTTATAGATAGGTAGGAGAATATTAAATATGAAACATAAAATTACCACTAAAATGTGTATATTTTGGTGAATATTATGAAAAAAAAACATATTTTATGTAAATATAGGCAATATTAGACACTAAAAATTACCAAATAGCAAATTTATTTTTTGAAAAAACCCCCAAAAATAGCCAATTGGATAAATTTTGCCCCTAAGAATTACCCTGGTCACAACAATAGTGGCAGAGATAATGTTGATACAACCATGACAACCTTCCACATTCAATGGGTTTTGATGCCCACCAGAAGTGCTTTCGACATCCATGTTCTTTGAAGCCATATTTTTATTATGAGATAAAGGATCAGTCAACACAGCTGAGATTTGTGCAATGAAGTGTTGGGTTTCATATTGTCTTGATTAATTCACCTAATATTCAATTATCGACCGGGTTTGGTAGGATTAGAGTTAACACAAAATATATACGAAGGTAGAGGGATTCCTATGGTGTCGTGGAAACATTTTAACAAACAAAAGATCGAAAGATATTTCAAAATGGAAAACTGAGTCAAACTCTTAAGAATTCAACTATTAAGGTAATTGAACCGGAACATAATACTAAATCAAAGTATCAAAAACACACTACTCTACTCTATAAACAAAGAATAAAGAATAGATATATATATAATACTACTTCTATACAAGAAAAAGTATTCTTTCTAGTAAGGTTTATTGAATAGTTTCAAGAGCTAACTATGCAAAGAAAGTTTATACCGGAAACATAGAAACAATAATTAGATTGATAATTTATTTTATAACTTTAGACTAAAAAATGATACTATCAACAACTAACTTCTCAAGTGAAAGACTAGGATGCAAGGAAGACCTAACTGATAAGTGAGTAGAAAACTTAATAGCAATAACTTTGAATTCTATCCTACAAGTCTCTTTTGGTAATCACACAGTGGAAAAAGGAACAATCTACAAGGTACTAGTATATTTTCCTAAGGATAACACTTATAATACTAAGTTCTACATGCAAATGGATAAGTCAATCCAAAGACATGATTACAAAACAGTACAATAGTATTAGCCAAAGGAATCAGAAACAAACAAAAGAAACCAAACATAACATAGCTCAAAACATGTTCAAGGTGAAAGGATAAAACTTTAATAATTGATCTAAAACAATCTAACTTTTATTCTTAATGTTAAATAGAACTATCAAGTAACTATTACAGTCAAAGCATACTTTAAAAACTAAAGAAACAGAGCTTAAAACAAGTTCAAATCACATTAAAAACACTAAAAACGAAACGACAGACTGGATGACAGACTGAACTGCGGGTCTGAAAGGGATGTCTGAATAAAAGTTTAAATAGGATGTCTGAATGACAGTCTACACAACTAAAATACTAGAAAATAATCTAAATGATCTAATCTTCAGCTGAATTTGTGCACATGCAAATATAATGCATAGGGGCAATAAATAAACCTACTTAATGATCAAATTTGACAACGAAATAATCTTAAAGTAATTCATAAAAAAAAATCATTGCGTATTATACTAGGAAACAAACTAGAACTTAGCTTGAATGAACTTATGACAGAATGGAAATGAACAGAATTGAATCTATTATAACTTGATAAAAGCAATCTATTCTATCTACTTGTAATTAAAACAGTAAAACTAGAAATGAAATTACTGAAAGCAAATTGAAAGAAAACTATGCGCACAACTAGCTATTTAACTTTGTAAATAAAACTATATTAATGCATTACATAAAACAATGAAATAAACGTTTATAGTAATTTGAATGAAAACAAACTAGAAATCAAACTAACTACAAAAGAAAAGGTAACAAAACTGCACAAGAGAATAAACTGTTGGTTGATGAGGGTCCCTCTCAGCAATCAGGGGTGATTCCTGGCTAACGCTTACTCGAACACAATCATGAACAGCAGAACATCAAGCTTCCATTAAAAAATAAGGAACAGAGTTATAGAATTCTCCTTAAAAACCGGCTGTCTCACTAATGAATTGATCAAATCTTTAGCTCTTCGCATGGAGGCATTTATATACAGAATGTTTACAGAGGTGAGCAAGTCTACCCTTTAGTGGTCGACTGCTCTCTAAATTTAGTCAACCATTATGACGTCTAACTGATCAAACACCAATGCACAATGTTCTCCTTCTCCTTCACGAATCGGTTCTCTTCATCATGTGATGTGGTGTGCAGGATTTACTCTGGCGTGGTTGGCATCATGGTGTCAAGCAGAGGCAGCGTGCTGGTGATCCTTATAGAAAGGGAGCCATTGCATCACCCAAATGCGTAGACAGTAAACAGTTTCCATGCTTTAACACCTGGGAATATCTTATCAAAACATATGTTTAAATGCGTAATTTAACTGCCGAAAATGATGAAAAAAGTGGGATCAACATTTGCCGAAACTGGAGAAATTCCAGGTCCCACTGAGCAAAAAGAAACATAACTTAGGAAGAAGGCGTAGTTGTGCTAGCAGCTACCTTTTATTTGGCAGATAAAGGAGGTGATTTAAACTTCAGTCTTTTGGCTTGTGATTTTTTAAAATAGCATGTATTTCATGTCAAACGTTGTATGAAGATTTAATGGCTTTGTTGAGTTCTTCAATAGTCTTAATTTGATAGCTCTCAGGTTTGAAACAATTCGTCATTGTTCAACAATTATGATACAGTATCTTTTTGTAGAGGGTGTAAGAAGAAAATGGCTAAAACAACTCTACAGAATTAATGGTAACAAAAACGATGAAATAACAAGAAGTTCGGCCTATTTAAGAGATCATGTTATCATAGCGAACCTTGAGACCTACACCATTAAGGGGCATATGAATTAATGAGTGATTTCATAAGGTTTTTAATTAGTTTAGCCATGTATGACATGAAGGCATAAATCACATTTACAATTGTAATAACCTTCATTAACAAAAAGATTAATCATTTGATAGTTTTCATGCATGATTGGGTAAGAGGATAGGGTTTCCAACAGTGAAATGATGACAAAAGATTTTAAGGTCAAAGTGTCCATATGGAGGTAAAAACTATTTTCCAAAAAAAACAAAATTTGGTTAGCAAATTTTAATCATAAGTGCTATAATATCACAATGTTTTATTCAGATTGTTATTTGGTATTTCATTTGGACCATCATTCGATCCTTCATACATTCCTCCATATTGATTTTTCTATGAAAATATGCTTCATTCTATAACCAAGTTCCACTGCTTACATTATCTTAAAAACACTTATCATTTGTCAGAGATAAATAGATCTGTCATAAATAATGAAAATAAAAACAGTCTAATCTTTCCTAATCCTCCCTCAAACCAAAGATATGGCGTGTCCTCAAGCCATACAAGAAAGAAAAATTGATTGTTCCAGATAATGAAATAAATATTTCTATCATGTTGTTATTATTTTTTAATAAAAATAAAAACTAACTAGTAAATGGAAGTGATTCGGATATGTATATTCATGAAAAAATAATAGTGCTTAGAAATACCACTTGAATGATGATAATATAACTGAAACAAATTCCATAGGAAAATCTAGTCATCCATGCCTCATTTTAAATATATCTTGTCATCAAAAAATATTTTTAGTTTACCACGGAGTGTGTGAGATTTATATCTATGGGTCCCATTTCTAGGATAATGACATCCTAGGTATTTGTTGAATTAGATGGTCAGGCTCGAACCCAACTTACAGCCATTCTCAAATGACATTATAAACAATTGACATCGACATGTTTATTCATAAATTCTAGAAAGTTTTCTTTATATTATCATTTTTCTACGACCATGTGCATAGTGGTGCATCAACCAAATCTCTTTTACCTGATATTTCCCCGCTGCCAGCAGGCATGTTTAGTACCCCAACGGTTTTACATTGGTACCATGCAAGTATAGTCCCGCTACCAGCGAGCCTATTCAGTACCTAGATGGGTTTACTTGCATTTATCAAGCTTCCTTGTTTTAAGTTATTACTTAGCATTGACCCGCTGCTAGCGGGCCTATTCAGTATCTTGGTGTGTTTGCCTTGTATAATGATATTAAATATGTGGAATTCGATTGGTACTAGAGCACGTTAAGCCCTGCTAAACACATAATTCAATTTTGTAAAGCAAACTCATAAGTAAATTTCATAATGGCCTTAACCATAGATCATGTCAAAAGAGAATAACTTAAAGTTTTTCTTTGTCTGTACAGTCCTTCTTCTTCATAAAATATAAGTAATGTTCCCCATAGGCAAAAATTCCACTAACTCTCGATTTATTACCAAAATAATTGAGAGACAAGTTTTGATAAGAAGTATAGATGAACTAGTAATCCATAGGTGTAAGATGATATTGTGAAAAATATGATAATGAAAGTAGGTCTGTCAAGCAACTGTTCAAAAGAGAAAATCAGAAATATACATGTCTGAATCAAAATACCAAAAAACCATATGAATCATAGAAGAGATGGTTAAGAATGATATACAAAGAATTGTTTTTTGTATTGTCACTATAAGTTGCAAATTTCAAAATTACCCCAAGAAAGGTTAAGATACCTCATGAGTGTTTTAGCGTACTTCCCTTTTCCAAATAATACTCCATGAGCTGCTTATAGAGATAAAGTACTTGTAATCAAACTACAAAACCACTTGTTAGATGATTCAATTTATTCATGAAAACATATATAACATTATAGAAAGAAAAAGAGTGCCTTGTAAGAAATTTGTCAGAAATAACTCTTATTTATTCAAAGAAACAAACACATATTTACATATATACAAGTAATGATAACCCAAAATACTTTTTCTTAAGGATCACTAGGAGGAGGAAAAACTTCCCCTTCAACTAATTCCATTTCCTTCTACTGCAAAACATTCTATATGAAATCCTGTTTAGATGTTGGTTGGTGGTAAACTCTAATTCTGTGTCCATTTACTACAAAGGAAACTTGTGAACCATCAATTGTCTTAACTTATACTGACCCATTGTCAAAAGCTGTAACTACTTCATATGGGCCCATCCACCGGGTATTTAACTTTCCTTTAAAATTCTTAAACTGTGAGTCGAATAGCAATGCCCAATCTCCAGTACTAAATTGGTTTTGCTTAATAAACTTATCATCCCATTTCTTTCGTTGATTCTGTATTAGTATGGTTCTTTGGAGTGAATCTTGTCTAATGTCATCTAACTCATTAATCTATAACACTCGTTGTTTTTGTGCTTCATGCAAATCCATGCCTAATTGTGCCGCCATACAAAAGGTCTTAACTTGAAATTCAATAGGTAAAAGGACTTGTTTTCCATACACTAACTCATAGGGGTAATGTTCGGTAGTGTTTCTCCATGTTATCCTATAGGCCCATAAGGCCTCCAGGAGTCTATCTGCCCAATCCTTATGATGTAAGTGAATGGTTTTGGTTAAAATGGATTCTAATACTTTATTGGTTGACTCTACCTAGCCGTTACCCTAAGGGTGATAAGAAGAATATTTGCAATGTCGGATGTCATACTTCGTAGTAATTTCTTTCATTAGTTTAGAAGTAAATTGGGAACCTTGGTCTGTGACAATTTCTCTAGGTACACCAAAACGGGTGAATATTTGTTCATATATGAATTATACCACTGATTTCTCTGTAGCCCTAAACAAAGATTTAGCTTCTAGCCATTTGGTGGCATAGTCCGTGCAAACTAGGATATACTTCGTTTTATGAGACATGGGATAAATTGGTCCTACAAAATCAAGAGCCCATTTCTCAAAAGGCTCAATCATGACCTGAGGTTGTAAGGAAATTTGATCAGATGACGTAGGTCTACCCATTATTTCACAACTATCACATCCTTTAACATATTTGGCAGCATCCTTGAAAATGCTCAGCCAGTAATAACTAGAGTCCAACACTTTGTATGTTGTCCGCCTATCAGAAAAATGTCCTCCACATGGTCCATCATGGAATGCATGGAGCATGTCTGTCATTTCATCCTCCCACACACATCGTCAAATAATAATATCTGGACTGGTACGGAAGAGGTCATTATCAACCCAAGAATAATTATAACTATGAATTATAATATGATGTTTCTCATGCGGGGACAAATGGTTTGGTAATTTCCTAGTTGCTAAATAATTGGCAATGTTTGCAAACCAAGGGGTTTGAATAGACACAATAAATAAATGTTCATCAGGAAAAATGTCATCAATGGGTTTAGCAACATCATCATGTTGAATGCGAGAGAGGAAATCTTCTACTATATTTTCTTTACTAGGTCGGTCAATGACGGTGATGTTAAACTATTGTAATAGAAGAAGCCACTCGTTCACTCTACCATTGGTAATTGGTTTATTCCTTAAAAATATAATGGTAGAGTGATCCGTATGCACAAAAAATGTGTAACCTGTAACGTAATGGAAAAATTTATTAATAGAATAAACTACTGCCAAAAATTATTTTTCAATAATAATGTAATTTAGTTCGGTAGGAGTCAAAATATTGCTAATAAAATAAATGGCATAAGTTGCTTGTCCCTCTTTTTGGCCCAGGACTCCTCTTATGGAGGTATAAGAGGCATTGGTGGATATATGAAAAGGAAGGGACCAATCGGGACCCTTGAGTATTGGTGCCACCGACAGTTTATCTTTTAAAATTTCAAAAGAATTTTGACATGATTATGTCCACTGGAATTCTACATCCTTTGTAAGCTATTTAAACATTGGTGCAGCTATTTTAGTAAAATTTTCAATAAAGCGGCAGTAATAGCCTGCATGACCAAGAAAGCTTCTTACCTCTTTTTGAGTTTTTGGATAGGGAAATCCAACAATTACTTCGATCTTAGCAGGATCTACCTTAATTACTTGGGAGGAAACATGGTGTCCTAAAACTATACCTTTTGTTAGTAACATTTTACATTTTTCATGACGAAGGGATAAATTCATTTCTTGACATCAGATCAGGACCTTCTTGAGGTTGTCAAGAGACTCTTGAAAGGTATTTCCATAGGTTGTAAAATCATCCATGTATACCTCCACATAGTCATGTATAAGATAAGAAAAAATTCCTAAGACTGCTCGCTGAAAAGTGGCATGTGCATTGCATAAGCCAAATGGAAAAAGTCTATAAGCATATGTTCCCCAAGGGCATGTAAAAGTGGTATTGTCTTGATATTCATGTGCTATTAAAATCAGGTTGTAACCACTATATCCGTCAAGAAAGGAAAATTACTATTTACCTGATAGGGTATCTAACACTTGATCAATAAAAGGTAAAGGAAAGTTGTCTTTAAGTGTGGATTTGTTTAGCTCTCTAAAATCAACACAAATATGACATTTCCCTGTGAATTTATTTGGGACTACCACTAGAGGAGACACCCATTTACTATCAGAGATAGGATAGATGACACTAGCATTGAGGAGTTTTTGTAATTCTTCTTTTACTATATCCTTTAGAGTAGGATTCATCCTCCTATCAGGACGCCTTACAAGTGAAATGTTTGGATCCATATAATTATGGTGAATACAAGTGTCAAGGTGTATGCCCTTCATATCAATGTATTCCCCTACAAATTCTCCAACTAGTTTTCTAATAACCTCAAGCAGTTGTGCTTGTTGGTTTTCACTTAACCCTGCATTTATATGTAGAGATTTTTCAGGGCCAACTTCACAAGGTATGGTATAGGGTCATGTATGCTCTTCAATTGTGAAGAAACAAGGTGTCTCCATAAACATTGAGAGAGACATATTCTCTTGGAACTCATCTCCAAAAATTAGATCGAATTGAGAAAAAGACTGAGGAAAATCTATACAAGTTGTTGAAGAAACAAACTGGTTTAATACATTCTCAGTGGTCTGCTCCTGAAGTGAATAGGAGAAAACACTAGGAAGGGAGAGGTAATCAAAATCCTCTTCCCCGAAAGAACAATTTAACCACCATGATTTTTCAGTTATTGATTGTGTTGGGGTGTATAAAATACGTCTTTGTGTAGATAACCCATTGGAAATAGTCATCTGTCCATCCCTACATCCTATAAAATCATTTGCAGTAGCTAACCATGGTATTCACGAGATAATACGATTCCCTTTAGAAGGATCCTTTGATTCTACAACCATAAAGTAGACAAGGTATTCCCATGAGGCTACTAATACAATAATGCCATCCAGGACTCCAGTAGGTTTTACCGTAGTACAGTCTACTAGTTCTAGGATGGAAGGGGTAGGTCGAAGAAATTTTTCTAACTGTAAAACTTCTAAAAATGAGGTGGTCATAATGTTGATGGAGGATCCTAAATCAATTAATGTATTTTATATGGCGGTATTGTTTACAATTATAGTCACTACTGGGGCTCTTGGGTTTGTATATTTTGCAATCCAAGACTGACCTATCATACATTCAGACATCTCTCCTATAACATGAATTGTGAAGGGGTCTTTTTGCTTCTTCCCTGGGATTTTAATGCATAGTTCCTTTATTACCTTGTTGTAGATTGGTATGTCCTTGATATCTTGTGATAGAGGAAGTTTGACACAGATATTCTTTAAATCATTCAAAATGTCATACTCAGGATGAACTATAGGTTTTTCCATTACTAGCCTTTCCAAAAATGGAGGAACTCTTTGCTCCTAAATGGGTTCTTGCGGAGGATGGGTGTGTACTGGAATATTCAGAATGTTCACATCCTCCCAAATGGAATCATTCATAGGCTCATTTGAATCCTCTTCTTCTTCATTTTCCTCATGAATGATGACTGATGATTTGGGTTTTTCATTCACAACTCTTCCAGATCGTAATTGAATCTCATGTATAGGTACAGTCGAAATAAGGTATGATGGAAGAGTTTGCAACTCAATGCTGTTAAGAGATTGAGTTGGTTTATTATTTGGGTCAAGTATCATTTGTGCAGGTAATAATGTCGGTCAAGGAGGGTTTGTATTCTGGAAGTGATGAGGTTGTTGTACGATAAGAGGAACTAGAGGCACAAATCCAGTCAAAATTTGCTGAAAATTTGTTTGGTGTTGAGGATAAGGATGATTAGGTACAGAGACAGGTTTGTGACTCAGGGTATGGTTTTCCTCTCCACCCTTGTGACCAATATTGATGCTGTGGAAATTTAGGAGGAGGGTACTGAGGTGGCCAATTTTTCCAACTTGAGGTGTTCCATTGTTGAGGTGGTTGGTATGGAGGATAATAGAGTGGGGGTTGTGGTGGAAAATTCAGGTATGTTGGTTGGTCTCTAGGTTGCCAAGGAGGCCTCCTAGATGTTTCACCTACATTCCCACTCTTATATATGGCTTGCAACCCAGGAAATGACAGGAAGTTGTATGTTGGATGTTCCTCCATACATATTTGACATATGGAGATGCTGTTTAATGGACATTCCCTTTGGGGATGTTTGGTCCTACATCTCAAATAAAAAATGCGCATTGCTGCTCGTTCTTCATCCTACATTTTCTTGGCTTGTAAAGCATCTATTTGAGAACCCATTGATCCTAAGATATCATTATTCAAATTCTCCAATAGGTTTCCTAACTCTATCCTTGTAACTCCACCTAAACTGGGAATGCTTCCTCTTACATTTCTACTATAAGGCTCTTGAAAGTTTTTCCCAACTTTCCCCCTATTTCTAGAATATTTCTTACACATCTCACTGATTTGTGCAAAGGTTTTATGAGAAATATCATTGGCTGTGATAAGATTAAGACTTTCTATCAAGTCCTAGGAGATCCCTTTAAGGAAAAGTGTACATAATGCATCTTCTCGAAGGTCACTATATTTTGATTTATGTAATGTATAATAAACAAACCATTCGAGATAATCCTCTAGGATTTCATCTTCAATTTGTTGTATCTTGAATATATCATGTAAAGAGTCCTTAGGATTGTAGTATTCTTGATATTTTTGCAAAAATGAGGTTTTCATATCATCCCAAGTCCTGATAGCAGATTCTCTTAATCCCATGAACCATCTCAAGGCAGAATCTTTTAGTGTATCTGGAAATAGTTTTAGTTTGTGATCATCTTGTAAATAATTATAGCTCCCACAAAGGATATCGAAATCGAATAGAAATGTGTCCCGGTCCTCATTACTTTTCCCATGGAAAGTAGGTAAGGAGGAAGGTTGGATTTTTTTCATAGTTACATCCTGTATAGTGTCTAAAATAGGGAACTCAAAGGTAGCCTTAGTTCGATTTTCCTCTTCTCTTTCATCATTTCTAAATTCATCATGATTTTCGTTCTCTCCTTGTCTCTCCATATAGGCTGGGTTTTTAACATAAATATACCTAGGAGGCTCCTTTTGAGGTGATAATGGGGTGTCCCAATGTTCTTTTTCGGGATAGATCCTCCTCTGATCAACCGTGTTTTTATTGAATCCTAGAGGGAAAGTAGGTTCTACTATGGATGTTTCAATTTGTGAGATAACTAGATATATGGGGTTTCCAAAGAGAGATTTGACTTGGTCAGGATCAACAGAGTCAACAAAATTCAGATCTCCTGCTAATAAAAAAGTTGTATTATTTGGATTCAAGACTAGTGGAGGGTTAGAGATTCCTAGTGGCTGATCTGCTTGAACTTCCTCAGGAATGAGGACCTTAGGAACTCCTGCTAAGGTTCCTTCTCCTTCTATGGCTTCTTGTTGTTTAGGATAAAACACCCTTGTAACCTAGGGTCTGGGGTTACCAACTTACTACTAACTTGTAGAAAATCATCTTTTTATAGGAAATGGAAAGAGAATAGGAAGAAAATCTTGACTTACTTGATTAACGACGGTTGATCCAAGCTTGAGCTTCTCTCGCTCCACTTCTCTCCAAAGCTTCTAGGGATGTACTTCTCCACCTGCAAAGAGAAAATCATTCAAGTAATATCTCATGCATATGTATATTAGAGGTTAGATGAAAAGCATATATGTAACATAATCACACATATTCATTAAGCCAATATACATGAAATAAACTCAATACAAGATTGGAAGAAGAATTCTCTTTATTAACAAGCGATGAATAAGATAAGAGTACAACCCAACTTCTGACACAAGGAATCCTCTGCAACCAAAGGAGTCTGATTTTTGCTGCTCCAAGACTCTGAAGATATACCACCAGCATAACTTTGCTCTCCAAAATTGATTGATTAGCCCCCACCCCAAGGCCTCTATTTATACTTTGGAAAATAGAGTGGTTTTGAAGGTTGGGATGGTTGAGATGGTTGGGATAGTTATGGATTAGGCTCCAACTAATCTCATATAATCTTGAATTATATTTTTTAATGTAAAATTAAGGTATACACGGGTATTAATATAGGAAACTCGCATATGACACGCGAGTTTCTCAAAGGGAACTCGTATATGCAAGTATACACGGGTTGCAATGCAAATACTCGTGTATGACACGCAAGTTGCAATGCACATAGTCGCGTATGTAACCCAAAACTCATAATAAAAATATACAAGGCTGGTTTGAGGAAAATGCATCAAAGTTCATGCCCATCTATAGTGTTTTGGCCACTTCAATCCAAATTGTACTTTTGTGCACCAACATGAGGAATGTCGGCACTCGAATGGAGAAGTGCCATTTTGGCCAATAAGAGATGCCCCCTAATGTGTGAGGTCAGAGGGAAGCAATGGATGAAATACATTATAATCTTATCTTGGAGAGCTCATAAGTTCGAGGAAGTAGAGGAAGTACCTGAAACAAATACATATCAAATGTCATATACAAAATCATATCTGAGGATGCCATGTTCAATATACTGGAACACTAGCTCCTTTACAATATTTGAGTACATCGTATGATACATTGTTAGACCATGTATATTACAAAGGTGGATCGAAGCCACAATATACAATCATGATGAATCTTCAAAGATCTAGAAGCCATGTAAGTGAACATAACACAATCTTGCGCAACTTAGGTTATAGATGTGAACCAAAGGTCTTCGTTATAATCCATAGGAACCAGTACAATCCTAGGCATGTGAATAGATGTGTCGATTTCAAACATGGAAAGGATTCAATAGATTTCCAATCAATAGGTGACAATTGAGAACTAAAGCAAAGGAATTCACCAATGATGAAAGTGAATCCTAGGGTACCATTGTCAGAACTCCAGGTCTTCGTCTTGAGGAAATGCTGATGAGAAACCATACTGTGATGAGGAAGGCAATAGGTCCTCCAACGGATAACAAGAGTGACTTGGAACTAGATAAAGGAAGGTAGAAAAAAGTGATATCAGATAGGATAACGATGGAATCAGGATAAAAAAGCAGAAACATGGATAGATCCTTGAACAGTGAGCACAACACAAAGATGACCCAAGGTAGGTTTTTAACTTTGCACATAGAACAACTAGACTTATCTGTCATGTAGGAGACATGATCAGATTCCCTAGGCATCAATGACAAGTGGAGGAGTAGGGAACTCAAAGTGATAGCTAGACTGAAAGTATATACTAATACATGAGTATCGAAAAGTTCAGGAAGTGCTATGTTCAAGGAGGACATGCTACCACCGACTGTAACCCAAAGAGAAAACATTAGAGGAAATTTCAATTTAAAATGGGCCTTCCAAAAATAATACAAATTCCATGTCATCATGTATTAGCCAATAAAAATTATTTAAAATTAAAAAAGGGAGCACCTCTTGAACAAATTTTTAATATAAATTTGGGGATAGGTATCATAAAAAAAACTCCATTTTTTGTTCGTATTTTTGACATATCTCCTTGTGTTTTTACTCAAATTTCGATTGGGAGAGCTTGTTGGATGTGGAATTAAATTACGCATACAGTGAGTACCTACTCGGCATACTTTTGATGGGACCTGCTACCCCAAAAACAAAAAATACCTGAAAAAATGTGATGATGATGTCATCATCACATGTTTTCAGGTATTTCTTGTTTTTGGGGTAATTAGGCCCATAAAAATGCCGAGTGGGTACTCCTTGTATGCGGAATTTTATTCCATATCCAACAAGCTCTCCCAATCGAAATTAGAGTAAAAACACAGGAAGATATGTCAAAAATACGAACAAAAAAGTAGTTTTTTAGTTTCTTCCTCCAAAATTAATAAATATTATTTTATTATTTTAACTATTATTTTATTAATTTTTCTTAGGAGGCCCATTTTGAGTTGAAATTTCCTCTAATTCTTCTTCCTTACATTTCCTGTTTAATTTTAACGAGTCCATGAAAGTCAAATCAACTCTCTCTTCATTTTTCACAAGCTTGAACAGAAGAAGGAATAATGCTTGATAATGTCACTTATTCGTGGATTTTACGAGCCTGAACTAGTACTTTCTCTCTTGGTGTTTTCATGTTTAGAGAGTCTGAAAACGCCAAAGAAGACTCCAGGGGGTCCTGTTTTGTCCAATTTAGTCTCCTGAAACTGAAATTGTATGAAACATATCTCAGAAGAACTCTCTTAACTTCTGAAGAAGAAAAGGTGAACCTTTTTTGTACTTAGTCAGGGAGGTCCGAAAAGGTTAAATTACCACCTAGCCAATGCTCCTTCAAGAGCAGCTTATCGCTTAAGTTTTACGAGTGTGAAGGAAAGCAAGATCACTTGAAAATATCCATTTGAGTACAAGAAATGGGGCTTACAATAGTAAACTCGATGTTTTGTTCTTGTTGTTTAACGAGCATGAAAAAGACATAAAGTACACTTGGAATATTCTTCATGTTTAGGTCCAAAGCAAGAAAAAAATAAAAATAAGCTCATACTAGGTGGTCCTTTTCCGTAAGTTTAGTCTCTCAGGTCTGGAAAAGTGATAAACCTATGCCTGAGAATACTATTCTCAATTCCAAAGAAAAGAGAGTGATCCTTTCTCATATTATTCCACATGGTCCGAGAAACATATAACCTACCACCAATGTGGATGCCCATTCACATATTCTTAATGAGCCTAAATGAACAAGTTTACTCGGTATTCAAGTCTATTTTGAGGAGTTAGACCTGGGCCTAAAGAAAATCCATAAGGGTGGCGAGCCTTATAAAGGGGATATCTTGTAAAAAGAGACAAAAAATGAGGCTCACTTTGGCGTGACAAACATGGATGATTTAGGGGTGAATTTTAAGGGGTGCCGAAAAAAAGGTGGATGAATTTTTAATATTAAAATGTTTTTTTTTAATTTAATAAATTAGCCCATTTTTTATTTTATATATAATTTCCCTTTATTAAATAGCCCACACAATTAAACTGTGAAAATTCATAAAATATAATTTATCCAACCCATCGATGGGGAAAATCGTGACATTCACCCCGATTTCTTCTATAATGGAGGTGAAATCACCAAAAAATTACAGTTTTGGAGGATAAATGGAGATGTTTCGCCCAAATTTATGGTTGATAGGTTAAAAATTTGGTATTTCGTCCCTACTTATGGATCTTTGGTTAAATTTGTCTTAGTTCGTCCCTAATTTGTAGGACCTGGATGTTCATCCATTGGGTATGGAGCAGCACAAGATTTGGGTCTGCTTCAGGTGAAAACGAATGGCACAGGTCTGCTACATCTATTTACTTCAAGAGTTTTCCTTATAAGGTCATCCAAGAGACTAGGTTCATTGATTATGACAAGCTAGAGGAGAAAGCCTTGTATTTCAGTCCTAAGCTTATTATCTGTGGAGGAAGTGATTTTTCCAAGGACTGGGATTATGCTAGGTTCTGCGCTATTGCTGATAAATGTGGTGCCATGCTCTTATGTGACATGCCTAGCATCGGTGGCCTTGTCACTGCCCAGGTACCTTTGCTATTTTCACTAACATTCTTTGGAATAGTTACTTAGATATATCATGCTAAAGATACCTATATTTTATACACTGGTTTTTTTTCTATTACATTCACGGATGCATGCAAGATAGTTATGTTCATCATGGTTTAAGTTTTAGGGTTTATTACTGAGAGCTTCATTTAGAATGTTTAACTTGCACTTTTCCCTTAGTCATGTTTACTATTAGTGAAGTGACAACCATGCGTTGCATTATTTTTTGCAAGTGTTTGAAGAAACATGGCCCAAGGGGATGCATCATAAAGATTAGATTAAGTGCTAGTTCCAAGGGCTATCTATTCCACCAAAATTTTATGGGGTTAACAGTGGACCTCATCCTTTGAAACGTATGATAGGCATCCCTAAAAACTTATGTTGGCCATATTTTGGAACTGATGCATATACATTTTACAACGAGAAATTGTACTTGAACTGAGCTGTTTGATTTGGACTGATGATTGTCATATGTTTTACTATTTTGTTCTTTTTCCATATTTAAGGTGTTTTTAAAACTGGTTAACATTTTAGATCTAGGTTTTTTCCATTATAATTTTTTAA
Source organism: Pseudotsuga menziesii (assembly GCA_001517045.1). Classification (NCBI taxonomy): domain Eukaryota; kingdom Viridiplantae; phylum Streptophyta; class Pinopsida; order Pinales; family Pinaceae; genus Pseudotsuga; species Pseudotsuga menziesii. Next base: position 75,953 of record LPNX010101052.1, on the reverse strand, counting down.
ACATGGATTATACCATGTTCATGTTCTCATATCTAGCTCTTGATTTCAGTTTTTGTACCCAATTACACTGATCGATCAATATAGACCTAGTAGTCACCTGAATTTTGATGTATCCTTGATATCATCCCGGGTTTAGTAGTTATATTGTAGTTTTTTCGTTGGGATGACATAAATTTGGAGTTCTAATTATTTTTGGAGCATACCATGTTCTTATAAAATAAATTGCTCAACACTGTTTGGAATTTGAGTTGAGTTTCTGTACATCACAGAACCTGCATTCTCAAGTTTGGTCCTCTAACATGCTTAGTATGATTTTTGAGAATCGTGTGTACTTTGGATCTATGGATTATAAATGAATGCCACATTAAAAAAGGATCTTGGAATCACATGAAGTTCCTCCATTCTTTGGCTCTTTTTTTTTATATAGATCTATCACATGTTCTGTCTTTTCTTGATATTAAAAACACATACTTATTATCTTAAAGGGCACTAGTTCTGAGATGTGGATGATATTGGTCACAACAAGAAAAAATATGATCTCTTAATAGTTAATACAAATGCATATAGTTATGAACTGTTTGAAATTTTTTACATCATTTTAACTCCATCCATGTTCTTATTGCAATTCAGGAAGCTGGAAATCCATTTGACTATTTTGATTTGGTTACTACAACAACACACAAGAGCTTGAGGGGTCCAAGAGCCGGTATGAACTTCTACAGGAAAGGCCCCAAACCTCCTAAAAAGGGACAGCAAGATTGTGCCCTCTAGGATTATGAGGATAGAGTTAACTTTTCTGTGTTCCCATCTCTTCAAGGAGGGCCACACAACCACCAGATTGCAGCATTGGATGTGGCTCTTAAGCAGGTTATGATTCCTGGCTTTCAGGCATATGCCAAGCAAGTCAAGGAAAATGTGGTTGTTGTCATTAACTACTTGATGAAATAGGGATACAATCTTGTTACAAGTGGGACAAAAAATCACTTAGTTCTATGGGATCTCCGTCCAATTGGACTGACTAGTGAGAACATATTATCTCAACTTAAGTGTGATCTATTATTGAATGTAGTATATCAAACAATATTATATGGCCTTGAAAAAAATTTAGTTAATTTGATCTACTTCATTTTATTAATAACTTTGGAAATCTTGTAGAATTATGTAGTCAATTATTTTCCTTTTGCAAGAAATAAGGTGGAGAAAGTGTGTGATATGTGTAACATAACAAATGACAAGAATGCAGTTTATGGTGACAGCAGTGCTTTGTCTCCTGGTGGTGTTCATATTGGTAGGTGAATTCTGCATTTAAATCTCTTATGACATGCTACACAAAATTGGGGAATTTTGTCGGTATTGTTGCTTACTATCTGAGATTAATCATGTTTCAACAATATTTGGTTGGATGGTTCAACTCATACCTCAAGAGATGTTAAGGTTAGAAATTAATAGGCAAGTAGTATTCACCAATGGGTGAATGGAGGTTGAATATTGATTGTTTGGATTGGGTGTTTGTATTTCAATAACTCGTTAGTTCTTTCTTTGCAAGTACCCCTGCAATGACCTCCAGAGGTCTTCAGGAATATTTTGAGCAAATTGGAGAGTTCCTCCACCAATCGATTAACATCACTTTGGATATCCAGAAGGAACATGGGAAGCTTCTCAAAGAATTCAACAAGGGGTTGGAGGGAAACAAGGACATTGAAAATAAGAAAGCTGAAGTGGAATAATTCTCTACTAAATTTGACATGCCTGGATTTGATGTAGCTACAATGAATTTCCAATAAGTGACCATAGGAATATCATAATTGTTTTCTTTGGCTGCATTGTCATGAGCATTAAAGTTGGTTAATAGAGGGATGTATTTTTATAGCTTGATGAATAAATATGTATTGCTCATGAGTTTTACAGTCCTTGAATTTGAGGACTTATTTTGTAGGTGTAATAAGCAGAAGATGATTAAATCTAGTAGTCATATGTGTTGAATTCATTTTTAAGTTAATCTTACACAAAGTCTGCTTATCCTTCTCAGTGTCAACTTTGTAATATTCTAATTTTTTCTACATGTCCCATGCATTGGGAAAGCTCTTCAATTGAAACTATGCAATCTTATTTTGTTAGCCTATTACACAAAATACGTATGTGAAATGGTGATGGTTTTCCATGTCTAAATAGACAAGTTACTTTATGAATGTTTACACTTTAGGCTGAAAGGATAAAAGCAGAGAGAAGAGAATATTTCAATAGTGCACTAGGAGTCTTTCAAGTCCATCTAATCCTATCTTTATTCTAAAAAGCAGTTAATAAACATCGCGATTCATGAAGTTTGAATATTATTTGAATCCTCTTTTGTCATCACTTCACGTGGCTGTCGATCTTTCATGGATGTCACTGGGTGGCTGTCGAACATTCATGGATGCCACTAGACATCACTGGACAGTCAGGTCTTGTTCTCAGATTTTATGCCAAATTTTGGACCTTGTGAAAACCCTAGACTTACTTTATCATCTCCCCTGATAAGCTTCTAATGAGAGTTTTGTATTTACTGAGGCATAAGGGGAGGTAGGTCGAGTATTATGAGTAGAGAGGAAGGAACTAATCCGCTGCCATGATTCTAAAGTAAGTGGGCCTCACTTGTTTATTTTGTAGCAGGTCATTTTTTTTATTCAAACTTTTGAGGGTAGCTACTCAATTTTTTTGTTTTAATGTTGGAAATCACAATCTACTATATAGAGGATGATCGAGAAAGCTAGTGATAATGAGGCCTTACATTTTGAGGCTTTAAATGTGAATGATGAGATCCAAGAAGTAATTTCTAAGTTTTAAGAAATGACGAAGGCCACAATATCTCAATCTGTACATGAACCTGCAATGATACCTGTTGCAGTGGAAGAGGAAGAATCACTTTGAGCTACTTGAGAAGATGCTCTTATTAGAACTGCACTATGAAGCCCTCAAATGTCCGGTCATCTACTACAAAAGAAGATGCATCGACTAATTTAGATGAGATGATATCTGGAAAGAAAGGAGAATCATCCTAAGAACATAGTTCTAAAAAGAAAAAGGATGTTGACTTAATTTCATTTTAGGCATTTTTTCTGCCATTTATTAGCTATTATTGCTTCTAGATTTACTATTCTGTACTTTTAAATTGTTAAATTGTTTTTCCAGTTAAATCATGTAGGATATCTATTTGTACATGATAACATTCTATTTTATTCTATCTCAAGATGGTTCTATTTTTCCCAATGAAACATGAGCTAACTGATTTGTTAAAAAATTAAATCCAATAAATGAGTATTCCTTGGAATTATATTAATTTCTCTCCTTTTAGTAAATAAGGATTTATTTAATCAGCCACATTGTGTTAATTGTTGTTTGTTTGAATACATTGTTAAGCTTGCTATGTACTATTCAATGCTTTCTCAATTATGGCTCCAAGTTCCAACTTCCCTCTCAAGCATATTGGCATTCACGGTCCAGTATTGCAGTGATGCTATTGAGTAGTAATTCACAACTCTTGATAATTTAATTATAGTACCTTTATGACAAAAAACATGTTTGTTCCTTGGATTGCATGATTAAATATTATGAATGGGTATCAGAGATGTGGTCTCATGAACTTAATCCTACATTCATACACCGAGCCTACATTTAGGTGCAATTTGACAAGTTGGTATCCTTGTAGTGCACACATTACCACTACCATGTGCTCATGGTTAGAAAATTCCAATGTTTTCCTAACCATGCTTGATATAAAATTTAACAATTCATATGATTCATGTTACTGTAAAACGATCTCAAAATATGAATTATATTTCTTTAGGCTAGAAAAATTTGACATCTTTTGCACAATGTTGTTTTATATGATACCATGCAGCAACCATGTCTATCTTAGTATCACCTAATGTTTGTGTAATTTTTAATTTTTAATTTTTTTTACAGAGAACATTTATTTTTCCAATAGATGGTTGCTTTTGCAGTTACAAGAGGCAAGACCATTTAAATGGTCACTTGGTAAAGCATGAAGGAAAGTTCTTTGTGTGCCCCAAAGAGGACTACAATCTACATTTATCATCTATGTATAATTTGAAGCATCATGTGAAGCAGGATGAAGAGATGGGTGAGTCATGGTAGATTCAAAATCTGAATCCAAAGAGGTGAAGAAGTATCCTTGCCCAAAGCCATGTTGTGGAAAGAGTTTTTCAAGTCCATCAAGGCTTGTCAAGAACCTAGATGATGTGCATTGTAAGTATTTATCCCCATACTACAAATATTTATCTTTTTTTGGCACTAGAACTGATTCAGGGAGTGCTTGATTATTGCTCAAAATGATAAGCATGCCATAACTTTTCTTTGGAGCAATGTTCAAAATTTGTTTTATACTGAAATTGTTAATTGGTATGCCGAGCTTTTTGAAGTTGGGTTGATTTTTTAGTTTTCCTTTGTGATATTTATTATGAAGCATAAATTATATGCTAATATGAAAAGGATTGAACCTTTTGGCATCCATTTGATATTCAAATATACAAAGAAGTGACAATTTTCCATCCTGCAGAACTAGTTTATAAGGAAGGTTATCATATTTTGAATGCTTGGATATTTATCTAGGATAGACAAGCTATATTTTATAAACAATTTATGTAAGTAATACATAGGTTAGTGAGAGTTGGTTTATAATACATTTCCTACTTCAAAAGTTTTACCAGTATTGAAGATGGATTTGGCATTAAATCCTTGATATCAACCTCCATGCTCCCTGAATCTAGTACTAACCTTATCTATGGTTTTTGTTTTATGCACTGTGCAACTTCTTTGGCATGTTGTTGGTTGTCTACATGATGTCCATAACTAGTAATAATTACAAGTCTTAGTTTTACAATGGTTGGGATTTTGTTCCACACTAATATTCCTAATTGTGTATGTTGATAACACTTCCACATGGTTAATGATTAGGAGACAAAGGTAGTTTCTAAGACATTATATGCACCCGAATATTCAGGAAACTGGTATTAGAGTTAAAGTCACTGCATTGAAATGGTAGCATGATCCCTCACTCTAGTACTAACATCACTGGCATAATGCATTTTTGGTGCCATTACATCTGGTCCCTGTTTTCTTTGTGGTTATGCACATGATAATTGCAAGTCTTACTACTACAGCAACGTATCATTATGTTAGGAATCAAGATTATATTCCACATTATTAATCCCTTGTCCATTAAAAATTGTAAACATAAAAATTTAATTTCTTTTGTTTCCAAAAGCTTATGTGTAATAAAAGAATGGATAAGGTGGAGAGTATTAATATGGAACAGTATACTAACATATTGATAGGTTGTTGATCTGCAGATCTGATCTCGATCCCCTAGGATATGTAATGGAGGCATATCCCATGGAAAAGGAAATGGACTAAATATTCTGTGGTTGCTATGACTACAAATCCCCATTCAACTATTTTTTAATGCCAGAAAAGTCCCAAAGTGTTGAAAACCCCAACCATGCAAATCTCACTCATACTCTATAAGAGATTGGGAGCCCCATTGTAGAGTACAAAAGATTGAATCTCTCTTGGATATTCCAAGCACATATTGAAGTGCTTTAAAATTCAAGAGACTGATACCCCCATTGCAGAGTACAAAATATTATCACTGCAGACCAATTCATTAGTCATCTACATATTGCATGCATGCTTTTGGATCAAAATCCATCATTGACACACAATTCCTTGGAAGTTTGAATATTGAATCTCTCTAGGATATGACACCTATATATTGATGAGCTTCAAAATTCAACCTACTCATGAATAGATCCTGATCTAAGTTGCATGAAACGTAGAAATGGGAATGCCTCGAAAATTGACCCCCCAAAATTGGTATGTCTAGGGAAACATGGCATGTGTGTGTGTATAATAAATAACACATTATCTTGCAAGAAAAATAAGAATGACGGTTTAATTTGTAGGTAGGTTTAGAAATGAATTAGAGATTATTGTCTTAATTTTCTAGAAGGATTTTTAATGACCCCCCCCCAAAAAAAATTGGTATGTCTGGAGAAAATGGCATGTGTTTGTGTGTATAGTAAATAACACATTATCTTGCAAAAAAATAAGAATGATGCTTAATTTCTAGGTAGGTTTAGAAATGAATTAGATATTAATTTGTCTTAATTTCTTGTAAGGATTTTTAAACTTCCTATGGGTTCCACAGCCCTTGTGGGAACTTGGGGTGATTCTGAGATCTTTTCATGAGTTTCCAGTACTGGTACATGGGCAGTTTAGGAGTTTTATGCCCTGATAAATGTTCTGAAGCTTTCCAAGGGTATTATAAATCTTATAGCCCTTGTTCTATTTATACAATGAGCATGTGAGTTTGTTGTACACCTATAATCAGTGGCATGGTGGTTGAGAGCTAAAGTATATGCAATGTGATAGTTTAAATTTTGATCTAGTGTATTTTTCCCTCAAATAATATTATTCTCTCTGTAACATGATACATTACATATTTCTACAGTTCAAAACCCAAGTGATGATACGTGTATAGAAAAGAGCTTATGCATGCCTAATTGTAACATGCATAAACGACAGTGTATGGTAACTGACCAATGGACCATCAAACCATTTTCACTAGTAGTAGAAATAGGCCTTCCCCTATGCCTTTTTTACAATTGAGCATGTTAATTAAGATTATTAAAATTCATCTGGATTGTCGCAACTAGTAGAAATTCCAAACAGAATCTCTGTTCAGTTTGGAAATTTGTGTGTGATTAATATATACATATATTTAATTATAAAAAAATATTGTTATTTTTTTTGTACCCACTTTTTTACTAGTATATTTGGATCCTGACTTTTCATAAAGCTAGTGTATCTGTATCCTTATCCTGGTAAAAGTTTTGGCCAAATTATCTCTTATTGGTAAAAGTGTTGTTATAAGAAACACTAGAGTGAGCATGCTGCCACTGTAAGACCTGTTCTATACAAAGAGGGGCCAGGCCAATTTGTAACCCAGGAATCACATACCTTCCCTAAGTTGCCTTTGGCCCTTGTTTTTTTATCCCTTACAGTGCACCCTTTCCTGTCTGAAACCACAACATTACAATATGGATGGTTTTAGAACTCCCTATGCTACACTTATCTGTATCGATGGAAAACAACTTTTTCATGATGGAATTCATAGTTTGAGAACACCACTCCTCTATGTTGCACTCACATTTCACACATAATCTACACACATTTCCTTGTCTGTAACCTGCAAAATTGTAATATGAATGGTTTTAGAATCCCTTATTGATGGAAAGAAAATTTTCCATGATGGAATTGATAGTTTGAGAATAGAAATCCTCTATGTTGCACTTACATCTCATACACGGTATACAAGATTTTCCTTCAATGGCACCTGTTGTTTGAGAATTTTTCTTCTTTATGTTGTACTCATGGTTCTGCAATATTTGTTGCACCAATATTTCCAACTGTAATGAATGTCTAACTGGTCTGCAAATTTTGTTACTCACATATCTACCTACTCTGCTGATTTTGTGTTCAAATGGAAACTATAGATTCTTTCTATTGTAACTACTTTTCCATAGCCTATAAATTTTGCACATCATAGTTGTAGATTAAAACTTCCAACTTCCCTCTCAAGCATATTGGAATTCATGGTCTAGTATCGTGTGATGCTATTGAGTAGTAATTGACAACTCATGATAACTTAATTATAGTACCTTTATGAAAAAAGGCATGTTTGTTCCTTGGATTGCTCGATTAAAGGTTATGAATGGGTACCAGAGATGTGGTATCATGAACTTATAGATCGATTAAAGGTTATGAATGGGGTATCATGAACCTATAGATCTAACAAGATTGAAGCATGGGAATGTCGAATTGGCTAGTTTTTCAGCTGATATAATGAGCATTTCTACTTTTTTGATATTGGTTTTCTAATTCCATGTTGTTGATATCAGGTATCCCAGGATGTGCAAAGTCTGCTCTTTGTAGAGAACTTGTCAACGCTCCGTGTGGCCTCGGAAATGACCGGTCCATGTATAGTCTTATGGCTGACCTTATTAAGGTATGATTCACATACTGAAGTGAGGAAATTTGTGTGATAAACGTATGCAAAGATTCTAACACTGTCATGAAACAATATCACTCTCTTTTTTATAAAGTGGTATAGACTTTTTATTATTTAGTGTTCTGAATACTATGTGATACATTGATGGCCATTCCTTGATGCATATAGTACTTTAGAAAAATACATACTTATCAATATTTCCTCAGCTATATATAGATAACATAAGATAATTTGATTGATTCCAACCCATGACCACTAGGGTAGGTCAATGGGACTATGCATTGTAGAGTACAATGATGTCTTTACAAAGCCGAAGTACCAAATGGTCACTTATAAAAAGGAAAAATGAAGTAAAGTAAAATGAAATAGAACAGAGCATGAATTCTATTCTGAAGCATAAAAGACATGAAAAACACTCGACCCCAAGATAGGGAAGTCTCAAAGGGATGGAGATGTACAAGTGTAAAAGATCTAGGAGAAAGGATAAAATTAAAGTGGTGGGTCTGAATGGGAATATACCCATATCTCCTAATATTTGAGGCCAGACGAAGGAAACAGTAAATAATATGCTATTGAGAGGAAGAACTGGTGGGGTTTGGATCATCCACTGCAGTACTGTGTAGAGGAGAACGATTATTTCTGAAGCCTAGAGACATGCATATGCATATGAAACAATCTATCTCTACTTTCTATAATGTGATATAGAGGTTTTATTATGTAGGTGTCTAAATACTATGCTATACATCAGGGCCATTCCATGCTTCATGTAGTACTTCAGAGAAAAACATACCAGTCCATATTTCCTCAGCTATATATAGAGAGAGATGAGAGCTAGAGACATGCATATGCATTACACTAGTGATGGAAATATCTTCCATAATATTCCAGAACAATCTCCACAGAAGATATCCTCATGAAATGTTGTAGTATTGTCAATGTTTAACACACAGTTTAGACTTTATATATTCTCATGGTTGTATACATAATAGGTATGTAATATTTCCTGAATATTGGCTCATATGTAATTGACAATAGAGGGTTGATTAAGCGCCAAGGGTTAGTTCAATTAGTTGGATCATCTACGAAAGGCATGTTTCGAAAACATCGAGCAAGAAACATTGATGCATGGCTATTAGATTGACATGTGAACTTTATGGATGAAGTTACATAGATCCTATCACTAATCTATCACTTATGATATTTTTGTCAAAAAAATGATCTTCTTAATGCCAACATTAGCAGATCGTTAGTTTACAAATCGTTTGATTCATAGTTATGCCTCTTAGGGGTAAAGAAAAGGAATTCTAGTTTGGAAAATCCATCATAGTGTAAGTGCACCTGGTTCTACACATCACAAGGACTTTATTATGTGTCCAAATATCACATGTCAGGTGTAGTTTCTATTATTGATGGTGAAGTACACTATGTTAGACAGGTAGGTGGGTAGGCTCATTTGTCCCTTTAATGCAAAAATTGAATGAATGACAACCTTTTTGTGTCATGTGATCTCATTTAAAAGTGACAAATCATCCAACTGATAGTTGATAGCTCTTGAACCTGCATCTCCTCACCTGCCCTTGTCTGTTGCACCATTGGTCTTGGTGCAAATATTGTACAGGTTCTACTGAAGAACCAAACTGACTGTATTTTATTAACGCACCTATGTAGAAGTGTTGACACATACATATCCAACTCGACGAAGTTGAGAACCGTAGCTCCTACAACTGCCTTCAACGTCTCAATGTCCACTTCATCCTTTCCACTAGGAGAAGGTGATGAAGAAGTTTGTTTTGTCATGTATGATTCTATAAGTTTATCAATTTGTAAAGATTCATGTGCCCACATGTACACTGGACCATTAAGGGATGAGATAATAAGTGGAGTCCCCACTTGCCCTCAATCTAGTCAGTGTAATTGTGTTTCACTGACACCTTCTACTTGTGACTCGTGAGTCTACATGTTCTATTGTTGATGATGTGATTCATGTTATTTGACTAATGTTGTTGTTCCTCTATTTTTACAATATTTTATAAATTAGTGAAATATTCACCAATATTTTACACTATGTTATAAATTAGTGAAATAATTGCCAAGATTTTACAACATTATATAATAAAAATAAGTATTCACCATTTTTTTTATATATACATTTCATATTATTGATCAAATCGCCTTCAAAGTTTCCTATATATCGGAGAGATTCGCCAATTTTTTATACATATAAATCTAGGGGGTTTCTTAAAATCATCCCTGATGACAAATAGCTAAGAAGGCTCCCCGAAACCTACGACAAATGTGGAATGAGTACCAAAAGACAATAAATGTGTTATAAACTAGGGTAGTCATGTTAGGAAAGCCCTATCCATGAAAGAACAATGATATAGACAAGGTACTAATGGTTGAATACCATAGTCCGTGGTCAAAGTAGTAATCCTAGGGGTAAAACAGATTAAGTATAAATGAAAAAATGCATATAAATGATCAAAATCCTACCCTATGTGAGTGGAAAAGGACATTGAATAACCTTGGACCTGTTTCATTAGGTAAAAAATAACATGGCATTAGTTTGATTTTAATAAAAATTACAAACTTTAGGTTAAAAAACCCACTTTTAAAATAATTTCTATAAATAGTGCAAAAATAGAAATCAAATTCACCATTTGGCATTTTTACCCAATATAGACAAGTTTTACCTCTACTTTCAATTGCTCACTATGGTCAAACTGTTGAACGATTTTCAAAACTGCAAGTTCCAGGTAAATCTACTCTCCATGCTCTTTCATTTCATCCATTTTTTATTTTATGAAAAAAATTGATGTTTTCAACCAATTTAAATGTAGTCACGCTGTATACGTGGGTATGCTATGTAAATAGTCACGCATATGCATTTTATACGTAACTTGCTCGAAAGAAACTCGCGTATGATACGTGAGATGTCCAAAGGACAGTCGCGTATACTGTGCGATATATAAAATGATAACTAGGGCCAAAATCAAAATTTTTTACATGAATTTAATGTTTGATAATGGTCTTGTTAATAGGTTGAGACATGGTGTTGGAGTGGAGGGAAATGGAGCATGAATACATGGACCAATATTCTCTTTGAATTGCCCCCATGGAGCATGCATTGGGGCAAATTGGGTTGCTTAAATTCTTTTATACCTCACCTATGCAATCCAATGTCTGCTTACTGGAGTTTTTGATAAACTATTGGGATCATGATTTGGGTGCATTTGAATTGCAAGGTGAGATTCTAGGGATTACGCTGGAAGACATCTATTTCATATCCGATTTGTCACGATGGGGAGCTCCTATCAACTTGGAAGGTACTGGTAGGGGCGGTGACCTTCTAAGTGTTCATAACTACATTGACACTTACTACGCGCCTAGTACTCAGAAAAGGGGTACTTGCATCCATATTTTTCATATTCACAGCTTTCCATTACAAGTGTTGGTAAGCACGATAGTGAGGGTTGCAGGATCATCATCACTTGATCTTGCAACTCGAAACCAAATGATAATTGTTGTGGAATGTCTACAGGGAGCCTTATATGACTGGTGCTAGGGAGTAATCCCAATAATGAAGAAGCAACTCTCTTACTGTAAGAGAGGCATATGGAAAACTTAGGTTATTCTAGCATATTGGTGGCCATTTTCTTTGAGAGAGTGCTCGGTCTCAGTCCCGCAATACCTCTATCAGTTTCCTCTCCCCGTTAACCTAGGCTGAGTAAGTGGGGATAAATCTTCCTCTGCCAGGGTGGCGGTGGATCGGTTCAGAGTGTGTACGATGATGAATTCTACCTATGGTGGGAGCGATAGCTACTGGCACTGGAGTAGTTTCCATATGTTGGGTTGGATTTCCAAGGTGACAATGAACTTTCCCTCCCTCCTGGAGGAGCATGGGGAGCGTCAAGTGTTTTGGTTTTTCAAGTTTTTAAATTTTTATGAATTTTAGTCATAAAGATATATACATATGTATAAGAGTTTTAATCCTTTAAATTTTTAAAAATGCAGAGATTGGACCAGTCCTCCCTATTGGGCATCCTCATATGTATGTGCGGCTAGTGGTAGGAGAGGATCATGGTCTGATTAGGGTTCGTGAGGGGAAGCTGGCCAGGCTTACCCAAAGAGTACCCACTTTACATATTGAGCAGATCCCTACCATTATGCAGGAGTTAGTGGTTGGTATCCCACCTATCTGGATACGCCTTATGAGAAGGGTAGCCAAAGCAGTACTTGTTTACATAGAGGCTGCTGAGACTGCTGCAACCGAAGAGGATGAAGAAGCCCGAGAGCAGGATGACCAGGATGAGCACGGTGGTTAGGATGAGTAGGGTGGACAAGATGACCAGGGTGGTCAAGCTTAGACTTAGGAGCATTGTATGGATTACGATACAGATTTTGTATATTATACAGTTATGATTGGATCAGAGGATCAAAATCAACCTATCTATATGGATAGATATTCACACACACACACACACACACACACATATATTATATATTGTTGGTTTATTTACATGTGTTTTTCAATGTGTCTAATGTAAATTTTATGAAATATGTGTTAAATGCCAATCCAAGATATATTTTGCATATGCATTAGTTAATGAATTTTGATTTCTTGGAATATAATTAAATGTAATAAAATCAAAATTTATTTCCAATAACCTAACTTGCATAAACTGATGTAGTAGAATAGGGTTTCACACCTAATAAGCTCGATTGAGCTGGGAAACTACCAGTTGAGAGTCAAGCCTGAATTCCAACTAGGTAATGCCTCATGACAAGGCATCCCATAAAAGCTCAATGACAGCCCTATACTCGGCCACATTATTGGTAGCAGGACTTAGGCAAGCGCCTCCAAAGGCAACTAGCTGTCGTGAGGGTGAATAAATAACCCATGCGGCTGAAGCCAGGTTGTAAGTGTGGCAACTAGCGCCATCTGCAAAACCTATGAACCACTCAGAAGACATCTGTAACAACCAATAGATGACATAAGAACACAAACCAACGAGATATTGTACATAAAGTTACATACAATAAAATACATGAAAAGAATACTAAGCCTAAGCGTAGTATTTTTTCCGTCTTCATTGAATAGGTTTAGAATCAAGGCAGGTACAGATTCCAAGTTCAACGATATATGGATCTATGCCTAGTAAGGATGACCATACATATGCATCATGAAATTCCTTTAACAGGGAAGTATATATGAAATTTTTTTCTAAAAGAGAATTCACATCAATGTGCATAGTTTCAACGATGTCTGGATTTGGAAGGACATTGGTAGAAACAAAATATTCCACCAGTCTCATATGGAACTCTTGATTTTTGACCCTGCTTAACTCTGGAAAAAAACAGGATCGACAGTGAATATCTTCGTAGATATTAAATCGTCCACACATAGCTTCCAGAATGGCTTCGACAAATGGAAAAACCATGTCTAAGCAGTATTCAATATGCAAAGAGTTCTCTGCCCAAGCAGGCAGATAGGATTCTTACGACTCCTCTGAGACTATGAAAGGGGTCGAAACAAAATCAACAATGGTATGAATGATAGCTTGATAAGCTACTTCTACTGTCGATAAGGGCACTGTAGGTTCATGATGGGAAGGAAGAACCCAAGGGTCCGTTCTATCAATAGCCGTTGGAATAGAATTCCCTACACTAGTAGAACCTAAGTAATTAATCGGAGCTGGAAAATTAAATGTGCCCATCAATGATGCATACATTCCAGTCCCTAAGCTTTCTGAAGTAGGTTTAACCTGATCAACCAATAGCATGATGGACTCATTAGTTTCCATGCAGCCCTTTCGAGTAAAACTGAGTTGTTCTACAGTAACTAAATTCCCTTCATGCGGAAACTATACTACCCAAAGAACAGTCAATGCAATAGAGGACAAGGCATAAGTCCAAATTATCCCCAGTGGAGTCACCATTTCTATCATTAATCGGGTAAGTCAATATTTTCTTCCTATTCTCTTTCCATTTCCTATAAAAACTTGATTGTCTACAAGTTAGTAGTATGTTGGGAACCCCAGACCTTGGGTTACAAGGGTGCTTTATCCTGAACAACAATTCCTCGGTAAGATCTTTCGAGAGAGTCTCGTTAGGTTTCCAAGTAGAACTACTTCCTACAGGTGTCTTTCGATACCTTTCTACTGATTTAGTGGTTGGGGTATTATGTCCCCTGTAAAAGTTAGTAGGAATTTCAATAAGTTTTCTTGTCTTAACAAATCTACCCTGTTATAGCTGATTTCACCACTCCAGGTGAATCACACTTTGTATGGCCTTCCCCTATCCTGCTGCAGACTCCTTAGACCCCTTGGACCATTTTTTGTCCTTTGATGTTTCCTTGACCATCCCTAAAAACATGTGAAAAATGATACACGTGACTTTTAAACCTCTAATCATGTATATACGCAGGTTTGACCACTAAAACCGCGTACATCAGGATGTGTACAAAATCCAAATCCTTTTGGAGTTTTCCTTGACATGGATCCAACTCACTTGACTCCTGGCCTTCCCTATGCCTTGAGATCACTCGGATTTGACCTTTCATTACCCCTTTGAAAAGCTATATAAGGAACTCTTTGGTACATTGAAGGCATATAAGAGAATTGAGAGCAAAGAAACTATAGTCCATTGTTGATGGAAATTATGCTTGAGTCTGCATCCCTTTGTCCCTTGGAGCACGTTTTTGTTCTTCCCAATATTTCCTTTTTCTTGTGAGCTTGCTATCGAGAGATGGAGGCTTGAGGTGGTGGAGGCGCAAGTGAGGGATTCAGTTTCTCCGATTCGCAGACGTGCCAACAGAGGTTGTATCCATTGTAATCTCTAATTTTATATTAATAGAAATATATTTTCCTGTCCAATAATGTGTGTTCGAATGAATATTTTATCCATGGGATGTTTTCAAATGCTTATACATTGTTGATTATATATGCTAGAATAGATCTAACACCATGGTATATAGAATGCTTGTATTGTTTACTTGTTGTTGAGGAAGTAATATATCAATTCAAGCTGAATTTGGAAAGCTCAACGGGGATCTACTTCAACCGTCCGAAATAAGGTACGAGGTCTGATCCTTTAGTGTTAGACATTTAATTTCTATTACATATTGGAAAGGATTGATTTCTAGAGTCAAACTGTCCGTTGTGGTACCCCAAGCCATAGGAATTTCTCTCTGCAACATACCCTGAGGATCTCTAATTTTTCTCATGAAAAACTTAAACTAAAGACAAACCTATGCTACTACTTATTGTTGGATTTAGGGGCACCTGTTATAACAGATGCGTAGGTTCTTACCTCTCGTCTTACTGCTCCCCCGCCACCATCCTATCACTAAAATTCATAAAGAATTATATCTATTCTACCTTACAGAACAACTCCATGACAACGGCTCCAAATTGTTGGGTGTAATATCATCTTGATTAATTCACCTAATATTTAATTATATACCGGGCTTGGTAGGCTTAGAGTTGACACAAAATATATGCAAAGGTAGAGGGATTCCTATGGTGTCATGGAAATATTTTAACAAACACAAGATCGAAATATCTTTCAAAATGAAAAACCAAGACAAACTCCTAAGAATTCAACTATTAAGGTAATTCAGTTTGAACAAAATACTAAATCAGAGTATCAAAAATACACTACTCTACTCTATAAACAAAGAATAAATAATAAAGATATATACAATACTACTTCTATAAAAGAAAAACTACTCTTTCTAGTAAATTTTATTGAATAGTTTCATGAACTAACTATGCAAAGAAAGTTTATACCAGAAACATAGCAACAATAATTAGATTGATAATTTATTTTATAACTTTACACTGAAAAAGGATACTATCAACAACTAACTTCTCAAGTGAAATACTAGGATGCAAGGAATACCTAAGTTATAAGTGAGTAGAAAACTTTATAAAAAGAAGCAAGTAGAAAACTTAATAGGAATAACTTTTAATTCTATCCTACAAGTCTCTTCCAGTAATAACACAGTGGAAAAAGGAAAAATCTACAAAGTACTAGTATATTTTCCCAAGGATAACACTTGTAATACTATGTTCTACATACAAACAGATAAATCAATCCAAAGGAATGATTACAAAACAATACAATAGTATTAGTCAAAGGAATCAAAAACAAACAAAAGAAACAAAACATAACATAGCTCAAAACATGTTCAAAGTGAAAAGATAAAACTTTAATAAATCATATAAAACAATATAAATTTTAGTCTTAATGTTAAATAGAACTATCAACAAATTATTACAGTCAAAGGATACTTTAAAAACTAAAGAAATGGAGCTTAAAATAGGTTCAAAACACATTAAAAATAGTAAAAGAGAAATGACGGGCTGGATGACAGATTGAACTGAAGGTCTGAAAGGGGTGTTTGAATAACAGTTTAAACAGGATGTCTGAATGACAATCTGCACAACTAAAATAACAAAAAATAATCTAAATGATCTAATATTCAACTGAATTTGTGCACATGCAAATATATTGCATAGAGGCAGTAAATAAATCTACTTAATGATAAAATTTGATAGAAAAATAATATTAAACTAATTCATAAAAAGAAATCGTTGTGTATTATACTAAGAAACAAACTAGAATTTTTCTTGAATGAACTTATAACAGAAAGGAAATGAACAAAATTGAATCTATTATAACTTGATAAAAGCAATCTATTCTATCTACATGTAAATAAAACAGTAAAACTGGAAATGAAATGACTAAAAGCAAATTGAAAGCAAACTATGCGCACAACTAGCTATTTAACTTTGTAAATAAAACTATATTAATGCATTATAGAAAACAATGAAATAAACATTTATAGTAATTTGAATGAAAACAAACTAGAAATCAAACTAACTACAAAAGAAAAGGTAACGAAACTACACAAGAAAAGAAACCGCTGGTTGATGAGGGACTTCTCAGCAATCAGGGGTGATTCCTGGCTAACACTTACTCAAACACAATCATGAAAAGGAGAACATCAAGCTTCTATTAAAAAATAAGGAACAGTGTTACAAAATTATTCTTAAAAAATGACTGTCTCACTAATGAATTGATCAACTCTTTAGTTCTTCGCATGGAGGCATTTATATACACAATTTTTACAGAGGTGAGTAAGTGGACCCTTTAGTGGCTTAATGCTCTCTAAATTTAGTCAACCATTATGACGTCTAACTAATCAAACACCAATGCACAATGTTCTCCTTCTCCTTCGTGAATCAGTTCTCTTCAGCGTGTGATGTGGTGTACAGGATTTACTCTGGCGTGGTTGGTGTCGTGCTATCAATTAGAGGCAGTGTGCTGGCGATCCTTCTAGAATGGGAGCCATTGTATCACCCAAACATGTCAACAGTAAACCATTTCCATGCTTTAACACCCGGGAATATCTTATCAATGACGCACGGTTGAAATGGTGAGTTGGATATGCTCTACGCGTATCTAGGATGAATGTGTTTTTTGTTTGTTGGCGTGCTAAGGACTATGGTCTACAATAAAAATCTCATGCTAATGTTTTAATGCATGGAAACCTACCAACGAATATCATGCAGTCCAATTAGCGAGTTGGATGTTAAGCTAGACACGCTATGTGCATATCTAGCTAAATGCGTGTTTGTGCTCGTCCAAAACCTATAACCTGCAAACCAATGCATACATAAATTAATATATCAAAATGTGCTCCAAATAATGTTAATTTTAATCTATAAAATCGTGAAATGATAATAATAAACAGATTTTACATAAACCTTATATTCATTCATACCTGGGGCTGAATAGTGAGCTACATGATATAAAATATGGAAAAAGAAGACAAAACATATGTTTAAATGCGTAATTTAACTGTTGAAAATGATAACAAAACTGGGATCAACATGAAGTTCGAGGCCCCATCAATATGGGGGTACAAGTATGTGAGATGGACTCCCCAACAAATTTTGCAAGGGAATTTAACCTTTCCTTTAGGCTTCTTGTCCCCCCAAGCATCATTTCCATTCTTGTCATCATTCGTGTTCTCCTTGTTGCATATGAAAAATCCACTAGTGCTTGATGACCCTTCAAAAATCCTAGTTTGAGATTCCCATGGTGACCTTTTTCCATCATTAGTGATACTGGTGCTTTTCCTCAGCTATGACAGAGCACCAATGGTGCAATGTCCTATAGGGAAAAGAGTGTCAACGCCTTTTTTTTTGTTGACACTAAGCACCGACGACACTCTTCCCCTGCGAACAAGAAGCACTGAAGTTGTTTCACCTTAAGCCAAGTGCGCTGGTGGACCTAAAACTTTGAAAAAGAAGATTCTAGAAGCTTCCTTGCGAAATCCTCTGTGGAGTTGGTTCCTAATAGCAAGGGAGAGGTGGAATTTTCCTTCCTCTCCTATTGGGATCGCCTCCTATCCATTTACTAAGTGAATCTCATGTAATTTGGCCTATAAATTAAGCCTTGATGGAGTGAGTGAGAGGATGCCAAAGAAATCACCCTTATGTTGTTGTACTGAGATCTGGTTTAGAGGTAAGTTTGAGTGATTCTTAGCGTGAAGAGATTGTTGTGAGTGTGAAGGATTGTAGATCCATTGTGGAATATAAAGCTAGAAACATCAAGGCTTTATGGTTGTAACTTTACTTTCTTTCATTCATTAATACAAAAGTGGTCCCCTTTCCCGTATTTAATTTTTGTTAATATCAATTAAATGTTGTTAGATTACTTGCTCACTAGCATAGATGGTTAAATTGTCATGATGCTATCACTTTGTGGTTTTGTATTTTGATCTCTCTTTGCAGGTACTAAAGATTACAACAAGGACAAAAAGCACTCAGATACCATGTATGCGATTGATTTCATGTTGATTAAATTAACTATCTAGGGAAAGGATAAGATGCTATGTTTCTTTTGTTCTATGCTTGTATCATACAGGGTAGAGGAATAAGCGGCATCTGCACCGGTTGCAGAATTCCTTGAAACAAAATTGGCGACCATACTGGGGATATCTTAATACAGTCATATCTGGGGTAGATCCAGTCAAATCTGGAGCAGATCCAGTCAGATCTACAACTGTTGGTAAATTTCTCACTTGTGAAGTTTAAATTTATTCATTAACTCATTTCAGTGGATAAGGTGAGTGATCCATTTTTTTACTCTGCCAATTGTCTCTTTTGGAAGTTTCTTTTATTTCTATCAGTCCAGCTCATTCCAATTTTTGGTTTCTTGTGCAAATATTTACTTTTTCCATCTATAGATCCACTAACGCACTTAGCCCTATCTGACAGAGCATCGTTAGGCTCATCTTGCCTCTTGGAAGTTAGTGTCATCAGCTCCTTTATTCAATTTACACAAAGCGCTGTCGACGCCCTGTTGCAGTGGGAAAAAAATGCTGATCTCACTACAGCTCTCTACTGCAGCTTGCTTCTCTTCTCTGAGGTATGTTTTTATACTGCCTGCAATTTTTAATTTTTGTTGTTTTTATTTCTCTAAAAATTTCCATTGTGTTTTTCTTGAGTACTTGATTGATGAGTCTAATGGTTTTGATAGTCTAATTCTTACTTGTTGAGCTCATTTCCAAAACATTTATTTTCTCTTCTAGTGAAGGAGTCATATTGAAAAGGAATTGTGTGAAAGCTTAGTTTTGGATTTTCTGATTAGTGTGGTCCATTATATGAAAGGTTTATTTTGAAAAAGGGAATATGCAGCCTCTTTTAAATCAGCTTGCTTTAAGCTTCTTTATGCCCTTTATGTTCATAATTACATTTGAAAATACAAAAAGAAACTAGCTATCTTGTCTTGTTTATTCTTAGGAAAGCTTTATTTTTGGCTTGCATGAGTGATTTAGACAAGTATATCTTTTTGGTGTGATTGAGTAGATTTAATTTGATAAACATTAGAGGCTTCTTTTTCTTTTCTTGATTCAGAGAATTATGGTTCTTATTGATGAAAAATTTTTGTGTTTGAAGGATTCTTTCAATAATTGCTTGTTAGGTCTTTCATTTGAGTTGTTGAAAGTAGCATTGAATTTCTGTGTTTTTGAAAGACAAAGAAATGGTATCTTCCCTAATCTAGATAGTTCTCATTGAAGAAAAGAATTTGCATCACATATAGATTAAAATTTTCATTTTAAAATACACCTTACAAACTTTTACTAACCATCCAGATAAAAGAAATGGTAGGTTTAGGCTAAATTTATAGTAATTTGAGTGATAGGAAAGAGACATGTTCCAGTGTCTTTAAAAATAGGAGCTATCATTACATGCCTCCGGTACATCCCAGGATTTGTGTGGTTCCTCCACGTATCATCGGTATCTAGAGCAGCCTTTCAAATAACCTCGAGGTATATAGAAAGGTACTTCATGTACTCAATTGTATATCAAAGGGCCCCTTTCGAACAGTTGTGCATTAGACAACAGTAATACGGATTTGAGCTCCCGCGTACCTTGTGTATATTGTGAGACCCTACTAGGATTCCTAAACCATTTGAGAAAATCCCTTTGGCTATCTTGTTGGAGCAATACATTGAGAACAACACTCAGGGAGCTACTACGCATGTGTTGTCCAGGTAATCGGGTGTTCAGGAAAGGGACGGTCCCAAACCTCCTTGTCGTGTTTCACTCTTGGACAGTGCGGTATATCGCGAGTTGTGACAAATTGAGAATCCTAGTGAGAGACCAGCTATCTTCATCCCATCCTGTCATTTAAGTATTCTTATAGCCTTAACTTGCGTATGTTTGTTTGCGTGTTTTTCTTCTTTTTTTTGACCTAGAGTAGAAAATTTCAGCAATCACCCTAACTAAGCAATTTGCGAGGCGATCTCATAGATTGAAGGGTTTACCACCTAACTCTCCTCTGGCCATGGAGGGACACAAAGGTGAAACCATAGAACGACTAGCTTATGCTGATGCTTTTATAGAAAATACTTCAGCTACTGAGACTAGAGAAGATTTCTCTGTTTATGATAATCCTTTGGTCCAAATTCCTCCTACGGATGACACAATTCCAATGGAAGGTTGAGATGACTCATCTAACTAGACAGTAAATCACCCACATGATAAAGCCATAGAAGCAAAATATGGTCCAAATTTTCCTTTTTGGTGAACCTCCCTATGATAGTCCATTTCTAAATATGGAACCGCTACAACTAAACCAGATCCATCTGTACTTCCCCCTTTAAGGTGACTCCTCTAGAATGGTCCATTAAATGAAGAATTTTTCCAAGAATATATTCAAAATTTGTGTCAAAGTGCATAGAAGTTGAGGAGGAGAAGTATATCTCCTATTCCCACTCCTTAAAGAACAACTCCACCTAGGTATGATGCCCTTTCATGACCTTAAGTAGCTATTCTCCCAGAGTCACCGACCCAAAATTTGGTTACTCAAATTCTAGTTCACACCCACACTCCTAGTAAAAATTCAGTTCAAAAGCCCACTCCCAATCAAAATTTCCCATATGTTTCAAATTATCCAGTAGTTTCTACACTTGGGGGGCATCACCCAACCCAAGTTCCATCGCCTACCGGAGGGGCCATTTCTAGTATGGGGAAGAACTTACCAACAAGACCACCAACAATGAAAATTACTCCTCCTAATACCACTATGGTTGTACTTCCCTCCAGCTAGGGAGGATCCTCTTGGTTCCAACCCACCGTTACTCCACTTTCTTTGGGATATACTTATCCTAGGAATCAACCACCTACGGTTCACCAAGCTTATAAACTAGCACCATTGGCAACAGTCTATCTCTTCATTACTTACCCTAGAAATTTGTTTGTCCCTCGGGGACAACTAAATTGGTCTAATATTCCATCCTATATAGGAGCTTTCATAAAAACTACTGGAGGGTATGGTGGTCCACCCGGAGGCCCACCACCTAGAGAAATTCTGAGAGGATCGGGAGGACCTAAAGGACCTAGAGAACCTGGAGGTTCTAGAGGATATGGAGTACCTGTTGGACCATCTGGAGGACCAACACCTGGAGGTCCACCACCTAGAGGGCCACCATATAGAGGAACCCCATCTAGAGGACCACCAACTGGAGGGCCACCACTTGGAGGGCCACCATCTAGAGGACCCCCTCCTGGATTCCCACCATTTGGAGGATCACCATCTGGAGAACCACCAGTTGGAGGACCACCACCTAGAGGACCACCTAGAGGACCACCTTATGGAGGTCCACCATCTGGAGGACCCCCGCCTGGAGGACCCCTACCTCGAGGAACACCACCACCACCTCCTCCCAGAGGACCACCACCACCTAGAGGCCCACCCCTTAGAGGCGACCTCCCTCAGGGGGCCCACTATCTTGTGAACCTTCTAGTAACCAATCACCAAATCAACCAGCTATGGGGGCATCATTTATCCCCACTTATCAATATTCCTATGGTCCTACTAGTCCACAAATGCCATACTAGTATTACCAATATTTTCAACCCAATCAGCAATTTATATTTGTAGCTACATTAGATCTACTAGATTTGTCCAGATTGATTAATGGTCCTATACATCACAATCCCTCCTGGCCACCCATTCCGATCAAGTTACCTTTGGATATACCAAAATTCAACAACAAAACTAGTGAATACCCTAAGAACCATGTGATGAATCTTCATCTATGGTGTTCATCAAATTCTTTGATGGACAGTTCAATCCATCTACGGTTATTTCAAAGAACCCTCACAAGCGTTGCTGCAAAATGGTATATAGAGCTATCACAACACTCTTTCTAGGATTTTAATGCTTTAGGAATGGTATTTTTAACTAATTTTCAGCTACTAATCCAGTATGAGACGGGTACACACCTGTTAACCTCGTTTCAACAAACTACCTCAATGCATATCTCCGCTCACATCCATGAATGGAGACGAAGATGTAGGTTAATCAAGGTTCCTATTCCTGATCATCTACTTGTTGATTGGTTCACAAAATATTTACTCCCCCTATTGCTAGATATGTTTCCATGGGAGGCATTGTTACGGAGGAGAAAGCTATTAGCCATGCTTAGTACTTAGAATTGGCTTATTCCCACTCAGGTACTCTGTATGATTTAATTCCTCATGATCCTCATCCCACATCAGACCCATCAAGACCTCCAACTAAACCACCTGCAAATGGAATCCTTGGTTTAGTTCAAACTCAAACAACGAAAAAATATACTAAGAAGCAAACTCAACTCACCGCACCACTAAGTCAACTGAAACCACACCCAAAAACTACACCCCCTCTTGTTTCTTTCATCGAGGTAAATGTGGTTCCATCCCCTGAATCTTCGGTTGGAAAAAAGAAAGGCAAAAACAAATTGAAAAAATTCGATAATCAACAAGAAGGTAATAGACCACCAAATCCTAATGCTAATTCAAAAATTAATAAAAAGGTAAAGTACCCTTGCCTAATCTGTGGAGGTGATCATTTTACCAAAGAGTGTCATCGTCGAGAGGAAGTTAACAAGTTTTGAAAATTTCACCCCTTTCCCCACCCAACAGCAATTGATTGATCATCAATCTTTGTATGGGCCTTCTTCATCCATTGATGAAGTAAAACATATGTCAAGTGAGACAATTAACCTAAATACAAGAGCACATAGTTATGACCCCCTCCAGAGAATAAATTTGATGAGGTTCCCCCTGATAAAACTTCAACTTCCACCCCCATCCAAGTAATGGTCTTCACATCGAAAAACCTATGGTGCCTGGTGCATTTTTTGTCCCACCCAAGAGTACACTTCATAAGTCTGTTATTAATCATAACACATGTGTTTCCCAATACTATAACATTGTAGAAGATTTGGCCTAGGAACCATGCGCTATGTCGGTCCTATAAGTACTCCAAGCATCTCCCACATAACAAAAAAAATTGCTAACACCACTTGGAGCTATGGATATTGAGAATAGTAACATCATTTCTTTCAAACTCAATGACTTTAAACCTAGGCTCTCACATTATTTGTCTTTCTCGTTAAACGCAAATATTACTGGAAAGAACATCTGATGTATCGTATTCTACAAGGGAGCCTATACTTCGGTCATGTCTCTGTCTTGTTGGAGAGCCATTGGTTCTCCTGAGATTAATCTTTCACCTATCACACTCAAGGCATTTGATGGTTGTGTATTTCAACTGTATGGATTACTTCCCTCTCTCTAGGTAGAACTGGGAGGGGAATCAATTTCCATTCACATTGAATTCATTGATGCTCCCTTGGATTACAACCTACTCCTAGGTTGCAACTTGTTATATGATAAGCACATTGTAGCATCGTCCGTCTTTCAGATTGTCCAGTTCCCATTCCAAGGAATGATTGTTATGATAAATCAGTTAGATTTCATCACACCTAATTCTAATAAAAATTCTGCGAACAACGTTCCACTTCTGATTACCCCATAGTATCAGAACATCGAAGTGGGACTCATTAAAGAATCTTCTCTCATGGGAGCCTATCCTTTATCCAATCCTCCTCCTTCTTCACAGACCACATCCATAAATATGATTTCTATTTCTATCATAGACAAGGGAAAGAGTCTATTTTTGAACCAATATCACTTAATCCTGTTGAGGAAGTCTACAATGACATTCAAACCACCAGCGAACCCACCATCAATGACCATCTGTTGGTGGCCTCTGATCCATACCACCTACCATATTGGATAGATATCCCACCCCATATATTTATTATATTTCGCATACATTTCCCTCTGATTAATCCATCATGGAATTTTTTTCCCTAGAGGAGATTCCTTGGAAATATCATCAACATAGATCTTCTATCCTTCCCCCTTTCCATGTGGTAGAAGATAAATTCACGTCTACAGTTTTGTCTGATATAGTGACGGTCCCTTAGTTGCCAACCCTCATTTGTGGGGTTGAATCTAAGGCTAATTTATGCAATATTACCAAAACCATTCTGGTGGATATATCAGTGAAACCTGGTGTTTCAAAGATTATTCAGATAGGCCATAATTCCTCACCTTTAGAGGTTCATTCATATACGACCTTTTTCAAGGAATTTAGAGATGTCTTTTCTTGGACTTATGAAGAGATACAAGGGATTGATCCCTCCATTATTTTCCATGATATTAAAACCTACCCTGGTGCCAAGCCAGTTCGCCAAAAATTACATGAGGTACATTTGCAAAAAGCGACATCCATTAAGGAGGAAGTTGAAAAACTTCTTAGGGATGGTTTCATTTACCCCATTCTCTTGAATGAATGGGTGTCCAATATTGTTTCTATGAACAAAAGGCAGGGTACTATTAGGGTTTGTATCGATTTTAGGGATTTGAATCGAGCTTGTCCAAAAGTCAATTTACCTACCCCCTACATCAATCAAATTATCAATAACAGTGCCAAAAGTGTCATCTTTTAATTCATGGATGGATTCTCCAGCTATAATCAGAGCGAAATTCTCCCTTCAGATCAACATAAGACAAATTTCATATTCCCATGGGGGACATTTTCCTATTGAAAACTCCAGTTTGGTTTAAAAAATGTTGGTGCTACATTTCAACACGCCATGTCATATTATTTTCATGATATCAAACACATTGTGGAGCCATATCTTGATGACCTGCCTACTCACTCGAAGCAGTGATATCTCCACATGGATCATCTGAGAGCATTTTTTGTTAGATGTCGTCATTTCAACATTTGTTTGAACCCACATAAATTTTTTTTATGTGTCAAAACTAGCTGAGTGCTTGGTTTCATTGTGTCCAAGGATGGTATCCGTATTGACCCTTTGAAGATTGAAGCCATCTTGGCATTTTCCACTCCCACTACTATAAAAGAACTCCAAAGTTTGCAAGGGAGGGAAATTTTTTTACGACGTTTTGTGTGTAACTATGTAGAAAAGACACATGGATTCATGCTGCTATTAAAAATGGACACTCCTTTTGTTTGGGATGACTTAGCACAATATGTGCTTTAAAATGTCAAACATGCTCTCACACATGCACCTGTGTTGCAACTTCCTAATTATAACAAGGATTATTCTCGGTATGTGGCTGCATCCTTGTCGATCATTGGTATGGTCCTAGTTCAGACTGATGAACACGACCAAGAACATGTGATTTACTATGCCAGTAAGAGTCTTCTTGACTCTGAAATATAGTACTCACATGTGGAGAAACTTTCTCTAGCCACATTCATCGTGGTCCAGAAGTTCCATCACTACTTCCTACTCCGCATAACTACTGTCTATGCAGATGCCAACCCCATGTATTATGTCTTGACTCATCAAGTACTTGGGGGCAAATAATCATGCTCGATTGTTACTCTCCAGTAGTTTGAGTTGGAATTTGCTAAAACAACTTCAAAGAAGTCACTTGTTTTTGTAGAGCTCATGTGTGACCTTCCCCGTGTTACTGAGGAAAAAGAGGCCATTGATTCATTACCTGATGAATTTTTGTTACCCATTAGCATGACTGATCCTTGGTATGGAGACTTTATTCTCTATCTCCAAACTCAACAATATCAGCCCAATGCCACTTGCAAACGTCGTCACATCTGCCACCAGGCTAAGTATTACCTCATTTTAAATGATACCTTATTCTATCGTGGCATCTATTCCATCTTACGATGTTGTCTCACGCATGGAGAAGTTGAAATTGTCTTAAATGATTGCCACTCTAGAGCATGTGGAGGTCACCTCTTTGGGTTGGCTAATTCCCAGAAGATCTTGCACATAAGGTATTTCTAGCCTTTGATTTTTGAATACTGTATTGAAACTGTCAAGAAATGCTCTCCCTTCCAAATGTTTACCACTAAGAAGTGCACCCATCTTGCTCCGCTCCATCCTATCGTAGTAGTTGGCCCTTTTGTAAAATGGGGCATCAACTTCGTGCATTGTAGACCTATCTTAGTCGGGGGGCATGGATACATTATTGTGGCTATGGACTACTTTACTAAATGGGCTGAGGCTATGCCCACATATGACGAAGATGGAAAAACAACTGTGTTGTTGCTATTTAACCATATCATTGCTAGGTTCAAGATTCCTAGGTTCATTATGACTAATCATGGGTCACATTTCCAGAATAAGATGATGGCAGAAATGAGTACAAAATTAGGGTTTCGACATGATAACTCTACACTTTACTACCCTCAGGATAATGGCCAGGTTGAAGTGATTAATGAAGTTTTAAAAACCATGCTTAAGAGGACGGTAGGGAAGGCCAAATCAAATTGGAATTTACAACTATTTTCTACACTTTGGGCCTATAGGACTACTGTAAATACTTCCAGTGGTTTCACACCATTTCAATTGGTGTATGGACTAGAGGCTACTCTCCCGATAGAATGCGAGATCTCTTCTCTAAATCTCACTGTGGAACTTTTTCCTAATACCACCATAGAAGAAGAATGATTTATGTATTTGAATAAGCTTGATGAAACTCATCATGATGCTACTTTAGCTAATCAGGCACACAAATGGCTAATGAAATCCCAATATGACAGATATGTTTAGCCTCGCTTTTTCAATGAAGGAGACCTGGTCTTGAATTATGACTAGAAACATGATAAGCTAGGGGCAAGTAAATTTGAATCTATGTGGCACAGGACTTACATTACCAGTTGTGTTTTGGAAAAAGGTGCATATGATTTAGTGGACTATGAGGGGATACCTTTGGGAGATCCCCGCAATGGGATCTACCTTAAAATATACTATGCCTAGGTCATCTAGCATAGGCTCTTTGTAAATACTGTTTATAGATTGTTGTGTGTCTTTTTTTGAAAAGTGTGGTTTTTTGTGTGATTTAAGATGTGTTTTTTCGCAAACCTTACTTATGTATGTCCTATGTTTAATGGATAGATGACCACTTTACTGGTTTTGCAGGAGGTGATAATCGTTACATGCTTAATCTTGCATCGACGGCTTGGGTACTGTACTCTCCTATAGGTGATCCGGTGAGTTTAGGGGGGTCTTTGTTTAGGTCCCTCCACCAACAATATTGTAGAGTATGATGTAGTGATTGGATTGTTGATGGAATCGCTAGCTAATGATGTAAGGGAGATTAGGGTTTACCAAGATTTGGAATTAGTTGTTCAACAGCTAAATCGAGTCTACATTGTCTGGAATCCCCTACTCCTTCGTACATTCCGAAGGGTTAGGTTCTTAGAAATTTCTTTTGAGAAAGTCATGTATCAACATATTCCAAGACATTTGAATGTTGTGGTAGATTCCCTAGCAAATTTTGTCCTAGATTGGTATATTTCTCATAATTAAAGTTCATTATATCATAAAAAAACATGCTTTTGAATTCATAAGTAGATAAACATTAACACATCACATTTTTTTGCACACACATCTGTAAATAAATTTTGTCATATATATAAAAACTATAATGACGAGATACAAAAATGTGTTGAAGCATCGAGCTTTCAAATCACTTGAAGTCTAGGACTGTCATAGTTCAAAACATACATATATGGGGGAAAAACTGAAGCTTCAAATATTTCAGTGTAGATACATATACAAAAATGAGAAGTCTCTGTGGACTAGTCATCATGGTGGTGATCATGATAGCACATAACGAACTGAGCCACTCTATGAAGTAGCTTAGAAAAATGGCCTAGGACTCCTATAGTATGACACTGGTAGTTCCTAGGCAGGTCATTAGTAGAGAGATTGGGGATCCATACAGTCAAACGCTACAGGTTATCCTCAATATACTTGAGATACTCATTTTTCTCAGAGCAATGAAGCACCATATCTCTAATTGCTACCCGCCTTTCAATAGGCGACGCGCTAGATGAGAAGGTCCAATGTCTACACAAATAATTTTCACTTGTCTCAACATTACAATATAAAAATCAAATAAAAATTGAAAAAATATAAAAACAGAATTGATAACATCCTTCTTACCTTTGTCGTCCCACTCCTCTCCCTCTAGTACTGGAAGCTCTGGGTCCTTAGGAAAGTATACTCCCTCGTAGTCATAATCGTCTATCATAACTAACTGGTTCCTCAACAACCGGAAGAAGACTGATCCATAAACAACCTTGGAACCCCCTCCACCATGATGGACCATGACATAGACCCATATGAGCATCCTAATATCCTCATCATCTAACCTTCTCATGGATACCTGAGGTCTCATGTGTGTCACCCTCTGTAGGATGAAGGATACTGTGACTGCTCCATAGCCAAACTGCATGACATGTCCCTGTCTGCACTTGTTCAACTGGTATTTTAGGATGACTAGAATACCTTCGCACTAGTTGAAGACTGTAGGTTCCATACACTCTATGGAATACAACATATGTGCTCTAGTGGTCAGGTGGGAATATCTGGTCCTAGAAACTTTCCCAATGGTATAGATCATTGTCCCCAAAGGACGATCCACTATCCATTTGATAGGGAGATTCCCATCTTGGGCATGCATCCCTAATGAATAGTACCTGTCAATCAGCTCATCTAAAGAAGAGTGATCACCCCTTGGGACAAATAGGACCCCTGGTCTCCATCTCTAAGACAACCCAGTCAGAAAGTATATATCATCTATATCAATAGTCAGTGTGTGGGTCCCAACCACGAAATGATGTTGGTCGGGATCCCACATATCAATGATATACTACAAGATATGTATATAGTCTTTCATCCCCGACACCATAAAGTATTTGAGAAACCCGCATTTTCAAAGGGCCTCCATAGTGGATGGGTCACTGATAGCTTGGAAATCCTTTGTTTGATGATCGCGTTTCTTCCAAATTACCACGGTGTGGATGTTCCTTGCACCTGCAAAACATTGAGAATCATATTAAAATACATATCAAATTTGGGGGAAGCATAAAAATTAATTTTTGATGGTTAAAAAGGAAGTTTTTGGGTCTACCCTAGCCTCAGCGCTTTCCCTCTGTATCGACAGAGTGCTCAACGCTCTTGCTGGAAGCGAACAGAGTGCCTACGATGCCTTTGTCCCAACACTGCAGAGCGTCACTCTTAGACATTGTTTTCGGTTGTGGACAGAGTTCCTACGAGGACCTTATCCAAGTGTGACAGAGCGTTGACACTCATCCCAACAGGAGAAATAGTGCTGCCCTGAGCACGCATACCAACTTGGGAAACACCCAAAAAATCCCAAAATTCAGTAAAACAAATGACAAAACGCCACTGTGAACACGAAAGGAAAGGTCTCTACACTTACTTGCTTCGAATGGTTGAGGAAATGGTGGATGATAGCACCCAGAATCAACAAATGAATATTTTCCCTCCTTGCACCAACTTCAACTCTTCCAAATGGTAAAATGTTTTACGATTTTCCTTCTATTTATAGTAATTTCGACCCTTTTTATTTATTATTATTAAATTAAAAATTATTTTAATTTCAAAATTACTTTAATATTATGGGTTCTATCATTTATTTCCTATAGTTTTATTATGAAGATGGTTCTAATACAGTTTTCAATATTTCCAGGTCAATATCATTGGGCTCATGGCTATGTTACAAGTTCCTTTTTCCTTTTTCGTAATTGGAGTGAAAATGAAAAAGTGCCGAGCGTTTTTTACACTTTTCCCATGCTCATTAAAAACCTAGAAAAAAAGTGTCGAGTCCACTTTTGCTGCTTTTTCAGACTCGTAAAAACTGGCTTATGAAAAAGAGAACCCATTATGGAGTTATATTTAAGCTATTTTCAGTCTCCTTAAAAAAACAAAAATATTGCCAAGCGAACTTGTTACGTTCATGCTTGTAAAAGTATTAGAACGGTTGACTAGTTAGTAGTAGGTTATCTCTTTTCTAGACCAATTAGGGATATTTACGAAAAAGGAACACTCTGGTTGATATCGGCTAGAAGAGTTCTCTAAGGAATTATTTTAGACTTTTTTCGGGCCTTAGGGACTAAATTGACGAAAAAGGACCTTTTGGAGTCTCCTTATGTCTTCGTTCAGACTCTCTAAACATGAACAATATTGAGTTCACTTTCATCGGACTCATGATCTCAAATGATGAAGGACCCTTTATGGGAACAAACCCCTCCTTTCTTAGGTTCATAAAATATGTGAGAATGGACTCATCACATGATGAGCTACAATGATTGTTTGTTACCCTCTTTGAACTCATAAAAATGAAAAGAGGCACTCATCCTTCGTGGTGGGGAAATTAAGGGAAAGGGTAGTATTTTTGCATTCTTTTTTATGTAAGCTCTCAATATACCTTTGAACATGGCACCTATCTACATTATCATATCTGAACAGTTTGGTATCCATCTTGTCTCTGAGTCGATCCACTTTAGTGATTCACTTGACTCCTTTGAGTCATGCATTATCGTATTCCTTGCATTACATCTAGTCTCTCTCTCGTCAAGTCAATGTTGTCGATTCGTTTTTCATGCCACACCCTATTCAAAGTATGTCTCTTCTGAAATTCAACTCATCAGTAACTATACCAGTCATGTCTGAGTCAGTTTCATGGTTGTCTCATCACTTCAAAATCAAATTTTGTTCCATGTTTCATGTCGATGATGGGGGAAAAGTCATGGTGCTCCTTTGATGAGTCTAATCCTGTTGACCTCAGCACATCATCCAGGAACTAGATTTAGAAACCTAGTAAAGTACCTTGAATCTTGCATGTGTCAATGGCAGGTTTCCTCGCTTTGAACAATAGGTTTTCATCAATGACATCTGATTGAAGGATTATATCAATTTTTCGACTTCAAAACATCTATTCACACTTGAGACAATGTATTGAGATACCTTGGGGATCATTGACATTAATGGTGATTTCCCTCGCACTTGTTAACAATATACATCAATGACTGGTAATCAAGTGGTTTCTACCATGTTTGATGTCAAGACATCTATTCACATGGCTAGAATCATATCGGTTGGGGATTAGAATGAAGACCCTAATAATTTAGGCTTCATTAGCATAATTTCCTATCCTCAGGTTACAACAAAATATTATTTGGAGTCATGACATGGATCCACATTGTATGTTTGATGGCTATGTCCACACTGGGTTTAGATAATGTGGATCTAAATTGTATGCTCCGTAGCCATGTTCTTCTCTCTATGTCATTGATCATGGATCTACAGTGTATTCTTGGTAGCCATGACATGGCCATCTTCATGGATCTATAGTGTATTGGTTTGTAGCCATGGTTGATTCAGACAAGTCAGTTACTATTTTTATGTCAGTTGTGAAATCATCTCTTACTTCCTCTAATACCTTATTGATGTCTAGAAAAGTATTTCACCTATCACTTCCTTCTAGCCTTATACTTTGGGGGGGAATTCTATTGCATCTAAAAAATCGACTAGTGCCTGATGACCCTTTAAAAATCCTGGTCTGAGATTCCCATGGTGACATTTTTCCATCATTAGTGAGACCGATGCTTTTCCTCAGTTGTGACAGAGTGCTAATGATTCAGTGTCCTGTGGGGAAAAGAACATCAACTCCTTTTTTCTGTTGACACTAAGAGATGGCGGTGCTCTTCCCCTGTGAGCAAGAAGCATCAACACTGTTTCACCTTAAGCTAAGTGCGCCAGTGGACCTAAAAGTTGAAAAAATAAGATTCTAGAAGCTTCCTTGTGAAATCTTCATGGATTTGGTTCCTACTAGCAAGGGAGAGGTGGTATTTTCCTTCCTCACCTGTTGGGATCACCTCCTATCCATTTCCTAAGTGAATCTTACGAAATTTTGCCTATAAATGAAATCTTCATGGAGTGAGTGAGAGGAGGCCAAAGAAAGCACCCCATTAGAGGAAATTTGAGGTATAAAATGGGCCTCCTAAGGAAAATAATAAAATAATAGTTAAAATAATAAAAAATGTTTATTAATTGTGGAGGAAGATAGAAAAAACTATTTTTTTTGTTTGTATTTTTGACATATCTCCCTGTGTTCTTACTCAAATTTCAAGTGAGAGAGCTCATTGGATGTGGAATTAAATGCTACATCCAACGAGTACACACACAACATACTTTTGACGAACCCCGCTACCCCAAAAAAAAAATACCTGAAACAAATGTGATGATGACATCATCATCATGTTTTTTCAAGTATTTCTTATTTTTTGGGGTAGCGGGGTCTGTCAAAACTATGCCATGCGGGTACTCGTTCGATGCAGAATTTAGTTCCACATCCAACGATCTCTCTCGCTCAAAATTTGAGTTAAAACACAGGGATATATGTCAAAAATATGGACAAAAAAAGGTAGTTTTTTTAATGACAAATATGTTAATTCAACCATTATGGTTGATTCGTTTTATTGAAATTCTATTGGTTCTTGAATTCCAACTCACAAGAATTTCTTGTTGGTGCATTTTCTTATAAGTCCCATTTTAGACCCCAAAATTCCTCTAATGTTATGATGTTGGAATGAGATCTAATTTAGAGGCAATTTTGAGTGAGTCTTAGTGTGAAGAGATTGTTGTGAGTGTGAAGGATTGTAGATTTGGTGTGGAAGTTAAAGCTAGCAACATCAAGGATTTATGGTTGTAAATTTACTTTCTTTCATTCATTAATACAAAAGTGTTCCTCTTTCTCATATTTAATTTGTGTTAATATCAATTAAATGTTGTTAGATTCCTTGATCACTAGCATAGATGGTTAATTTTTCATGATGCTCTCACTTTCTGGTTTTGTCTTTTAATATCTCTTTGCAGGAATGAAGATTACAAGGACATTGGATCAGGGATAGAAAGCACTTAGATACAAGGTATGTGATTGATTTCATGTTTATTAAATTAACTATCTAGGGAAAGGATATGTTGTTGTGTTTCTTTTGTTCTATTCTTGTATCATACAGGGTAGAGGAACAAGCAGTGTCCACACCGGTTGTAGAATTGCTTGAAACACTCCTTCCTATTCCCACCATTTCTATTGTTTCTTCCCTTCTTTCTATTCCATACGAGTTGTTGGTTACCCTTCTAATCCACTGAATGTACCGAGAGAACATCCGTCAATTGGGTGGGATTGGACAAATCCATAGCTTTTCTAGTCGCAGGATGATTAATAGAAAAATTTAACATTTGATTCGTAACCTAGTCTATGATATTGGTACTTTTGGATCCAACAATACCATCGGCATGTGGAACAAGTTCAAACTTTGGTTCAAATTTTGACCGTGGTGCATTCGGGATAATCTCATAAATGAGCCCAGAATGAGAATAAATCAACTCTAACTACTGAGCTTGGAAGATATCCTGCTCCTAATTCATAACTCTAGACGTCGAAAAATCCTTCACAATATAAGGAAATAAATATTTGAGGAACCATTCCAATAAAAACTCAGGTGGAATGTTGTCCTTAATCAACCTCTTTCATCTACGCTACTCTTGAATATGGTAATAGATGTGCATGGATTTATCTTGCCAAAATATTGAAAAGAGCTCGGTACCGGAATCGTAACATACTAATAGTTGAAATTGGTTAAGAAAGGTCAAGTATAAGTTGTTAAATGTCTGATATGTTCCCCCATGCAACTATATATACCATTTCACGACAGGATGTGTGAGGGTGCATTGAAACAATCATAGGTGAATAGAGTCATTGTTTAATGAGTTCAAAGAGCACCATAGGTGGAAATTAGTCACATGCTCTCCATGGTCCTCACCATTATTACCTTTAAATGTCAGAATGTAGGAAGGAATCTTGGTGGGGACAATCGACCACACTGGATCGTAAGATACTGGATCATTAGTCAACTTCAAAAGGCCAGACCAATTCAACGTATCCAAGAAAGGGATCCTAGGTTGTGTCATCTGGTTCCATTCCCCCTAAAAAGGTTGTTGGTTCATATAAGTATGATTATATTAAAGACCATGTCCTTTTCCATTCAAAAAATAACCCCCTCCTGCATGACCCATAAAACGATGCACATGAATATCATAGTTTGGTATAACCTGAGAATGAGGTGCTACATAAACATAATTATAGGGTTGATAAGCAGGTTGGGCCCTAGATACATAAGGAGGTATGTAGCCTCCAACACAACAACACCTAATGACAAGGGAATAACACTGATAGATGTTCCACCACATACTGAAGGATCTTACAGGTCATGAGGAGGATGTGTCATAAGAAAGGAATTTGATGGAACATGTGTGGTGGATGATGGAGCATAAGATGGAATGTAATTTGTTCCTCCAACATTCATGCATCTAGGGTCACCCCCGTGAGAATCAACACTAGTGTTATTCCCAGATCAAGGGTATCAAAATACTCCCACAAATGTAGCCGAAGGTGCAATATGACCACTACCAAATATATCGGCATGGAAAGAGATGGCAGTGCCCCCAGGAACAACACCAGGATCTATACCAGGATCAACAAAAAATGACAGAAAAGTATCAGTAAGGTCTGACATGATAAACCTAAAGGGACCTATGCTAGAGGGAATATCATGAGTCTCACTACTCGACCTTCCCCAGAAATACCTTCGATAAGAAGTTGCAAAGCCCGATAGTTTGAGTCATGAATTGTAGGAAGTACCAACCCCATGAGGGTCAGTATCAACTAGAGTATGAGGTCTCATGATGGCCACGTTCCACATTCCAGAGGATGGCGAAGGAGGGACTTCCGGGGTATCAGATGTAGTACTCATAATGAAACCAATGTGTGAATCACAATGTGTATAAGTTCTCCTAGAATTCCTAGTCCTCTTCAGAGGAGGAGGAGGAGATCCACAAGAATAAATCCATGGTAAATGTCGATATTGGTGGAGTGTTGGAACTTGATCCAAGATGACTCCAAAAAAATAACAAGACTCAACTAATTATGATCCCTATAGCAAGATAATGCACAAAGAGAACACCCCTAAGTAAATCTAAGTCATATGCAAACAAGGTAAGAGGGAGAATAAGTGAGCTCCTGAATGCAGCAAATATGTCTCTCCTAGGAGAGGTCTGTGACTCCCATACACTACAAGTGGAGGTGTGTAACCAATTATAGTGTCCCTCATCTTCAACACATATAGCGACTGTGTTGTCCGACCCATACCTGGTCAAGACACTCACATAATAACCTCTTCAAGTACACCCTATGATACCTAGGTAAGGCAACTAAGGTCACCCAAATATAACCAATTCTCAGGAGAACAATCGTAGTTGGGATCTACAGTACGGGAAGGGTAAGAAATACCAAACCTTGAAAACACCAAAGGTACCTCAAAAAACCCCTAGATATGAATAAGATCCTAGAAATATCTTTGGCATTGTACAAAGAATGGAAACGAGCTATCACCACCACTAACGTGCACATTTCCTTGTGATTAACTCCTGTGTAAGAGGAGCCTCCAGAGAACAATAATTATATCAAGGATTTATCTTCTTGCCTGGATAGACACCTAATTGTTTTGTTTCATAGGCTTGGAAAAAATTACTCACAACACCCTATTCCAAGATTCTACAACCTAAGCTTGTTGCTGCACATCCATCAAATAAAAAGTGTAATCAATTTTAAGTTAAGCATTAATTTTAAGGTACGTGATTACTCAAGGGTAATGAACATGCGACTAGTGAGATTATGACTCTGTAGTGAAATAAATACGCACACCTAACCAATGATGCCAAGTGCAATTTGTCTTTAAATATGAAAAAGGGGTATGCCACTACATGAAGTACCAATGGGCTAACACACTCCTGAATGTGACACAAAACCATAGATAAGCAGAGAGAAAATCAAGCACATCATGCACCCAAACCCCAACAAAAGGAAAGTCCCTAGTGGAGTAGCCAATTATGTTATAGAGAAAACTTCCTATCGCTCGAGGTGGACCACAAGAGACAGTATGACATCTGAAATCAATCCACTTCCAATATGCTAAAGAGATAAAAAATTCTAACACTAAGGTATGAGAAGCGTACCTTATTCGAGACATTTATAGTAGATACCGACCTGTTGTTTCAATCACACTTGCACCTACATTTAATTCTCAACAACAATGAAATACACAAGCATGATAGATATTAAGCGCTAGAACCTACCCTAGCATATATGAATCCAATATATAATCAAAGAAACTACATCCATGGATAAAAAGATTCATAGTTACACATATAATGGACAAGAAATGGATATTTCTATTAAATATAAATATAGATGTAAGTGACAAACTCTGTCAGCACCTCATCGAAATCGAGAAACTGAATCCTCCACTTGGGCCTCCACCACTTCAATCCTCCATATCAATGGAAAGCTTGGGAATAGCATCAACGGTTGCTCAAATGATAAAGGGATGAAGACTCAAGTGTGCAAGAATGGGGCACAAATCCACTATAGTTTCTTTTCTCTCACAAGTTCTCCCCCTCAAATGCATCCAAGTAGCTCAATATATAGCCCTCCAATAGGAGGTGAAGGGTCGATTCGGAGTGTTTCCAGGCATATGGAAGGCCAATAGTCAATTTATTCATTACTTTATGAGGGAAAACTCCAAATATTTGATTTTTGAGCACATTTCCCAATGTATGCGGGTCATAGTGGAGCAAGTTGTGTGTACACGTGGTCTGTAAGCTGGTGACCCATGTATACCAATAAATAAGGCTTTTTTAAGGGATTTTTTAGAGCATCAAAGCTATACTAAGAAAATGGGTGTTCAAATAGTCTACATAGGGACAGGGAAGGTCATAAAAACATGATCTACCAAGTGTGGTAAAATCATCTATAACACATATATTTCGTAGTTATTACTTGAGTACTATGTACATATATATAAATTTACTTAGAGAGAGTCATAAGTCATGTCCTTTAGAAAATGTATGACTTCTCATTATTACTACATAAGAGTTCATAAGATTTATTTATTACATAGTGGTAATATGCCCTAGTTATATTCCACTAATAGTCATATTTTTGGAGAGGTTTTGCAACCTCCTCTAAAGAAACTTTTGGAGGCGGTTCCAAACAATCCCCATAAGTTTTTTTGGGAGGTGGTTCAAACTTCATCTGAAATCGTCATTAAAAGACCAAAATTTTAATGTTGGTGTTTTTGGGGCGTTTTTTTAAAACCACCCATAATTCCCACATTTAGTAATAGAAATAAATTACCCCTAAATACCTAAAAAGTAGTAGTGTAATTAATAACTCTTGCTTCAAGTAAAACTATTGAAGATCAATTGCTCTCTCTGGTCTTTGTTTAAGCTGTGGGTTTTATAAATAACTCTTCCATAATATCACAATGGTGTTCATAATCATATCAAGGAAGTTCCTAAAAGGAAGTACATATTTACTAAAAGGGTACAACCGTCATTGCAATGAATGTTGTTTATTGATTTTTATTTTATTAGATATTTTCAATTTCGATATTTTTAACAAAGGGCGTCATACTGATATTATGCTTGCACATACAATATAATATTCAAATTTAATTACTTTGTATTTCCTAGTATTATTTCAGAGCCATATAACCTACACCATTGAGAGTTTTAGTTTGGTATCTATCTTGATTTGAATTTTATATGGGAGGGTATATCTTGATCTCAATATATTCATTTAGTATATGTTTTTATTTGAGTTGTTGATTTTGTGAATAACTCTTCTATAATATCACAAGTTTTAGAGTTTGGAATTAATGCGAGGAAGTTATTGAAAGGAACTAGCTCATTGACTTCATCTTTTTGTATATATGGATTTCTTCTTCTATTGATATGAAACCCTTTTGTAGATTGTCTTATGTTTCTTTGAAAAAGTGCAACAATGCAATGCAAAGGTTGCTAGATCATAACTTGTTTTAAATTACTTTATTGCATCTCTTCAATATAGATAAATTAAGTATTGTCTTACATTATGTTATTATGCGTTGAAATACACAAATTAAATGTCCATTATATTCAGACTTGCATAATCGATTTTCTTAGACAAATAACAAAAGGTTGGGTTATGCCTAACTAAATTAGGAAATCAAGAAAAATATTTAAGAGGAAGGTACATGAGATTAAAAATATGATGGAGGGTTGTTGCCCAGACTTTAGGATATTGAGAAAAATATTTAAGAGGAAGAAATTGAGGATTAAAAAATTGACGGAGAGAAAGATTCTAGAAGTTGTGATATTTTGTCAATAGTTAAGAAATTTGGTAAAATCCTTGCCTCGATAATGGTAAGAAAAGAAACTAGTGTATAGTGTGTAAATGATGGAGATTTATTAAACCCTTTATTTGTACATTGTTAAAATGAAAAAGAGCTATGAGATGAAGCAATAAAATTGAGACTTTTGGAGGAACCGTGAACCAAATTTTTGAAATCTAAAATCACACTTTTGGGGTTCGAAAATCGCACTTTTGGAAAAAAATGCACTCTGCAAGTTAGAGATCATTCAAAATTTACACTTTTGGAATAAAAAATCACATTTTAAAAAACCATATTCACACTTTTAGAACCCAATTTTGCAATTTAGAAAGGCTAATATTGACACTTGTAAACTCAAAATTCACACTTTTTCAATATAGATTTTGTTTATTAATCCAAATTTAATGAATTAAGAGCTAAATATGCTTTAACAATATTATTGGTTCACTATGCAATATTGAATATTAGTGCACTCAATTTATGTCAATCCATCATCTTCGAAGTGTCTCAATATTTTTTAGTGAACTAAACACTACAATGTGATACAAATGACATATGGCATCATCCAGTGGGCTTATTCATCAATATACACATCCCCATCACTTGGTATAGTTACTAAAGATGTGTGGTGCACCTTATCTTACTGCAAACACCATGCTTAGTACTCTCGTAGAATTATTAGTAATAATAATAATTATAATAATATATTTTTAAGGTCGGCGCCAAGCGAGACACCAAACTGGTGTATGAGACCCCCTCGTTTGTGGGACAAGGGACTCCCCTCTGTGCAGCGATTTAACTGCTAAAGTCTACAGAGGTGTACATACACTACCCCCCTCTGGATTTGAACATGTGACCTCCTAAGAGGAAACACATGCTCTTAACCATTAGGCCCACTCAGAGAGCATAGTAAATTCATGTTGATTTCATATACAAATTGAGTGCACTGCACATGCTTAAAATTAGTACAACTTATAAAGGAACTAAGAGTCGATGTAGGCCAAAACCAAAAACCTTAATAATCGTATTTATGTAAATTAATAGATAACAATCAATTTAATTGGTCTTTTATTTATCAAAGAGATCTAATTGCTTTGCAAATAAAAAATTTAAATTTATTACAATTTGCAAAATTTTGAAACGAAAAAAAACCTAATGTGGAATAAAAGGGATAGAGAAATCTAGAAATTCAATGAAAACAAACCTAATATGGAAGAGAGGGATAGAAAAATCTAGAAAATCAATGGCACATTTATTATATGTGCATGTATAGATTATCAAATGAAAAAAAAAAAATATCGAGTCTTACATATCTACTCCACACGGTTGTATCATACTGAAATTAGAATAAGTAGTTTTATTCATGTAAATATCTAGAACTTGATATGATGCATGTAAATTTGAAGAATGAAAATATGTGGTTGCTTGGGGCCAAAGCAAGGAAGAGATATCATCCTCTAAATTGTGGTCGTGGAAGAATATACAACGAATCTTCACCTCGAGGACCCATCTTTGGTAGCGGAAATTATGGAAAATGGTTCTTTCTTTTATGTTGTGCGTCATTGATAATTGCGACTCCACTCCACTCCACCGTCTCATCAAATCTCAACCCTAACATATGGTGGAAGTGGATATGGATCAACTTCATACCATTAACAATTTGACGACTTCTCAAAACCAACTACACACGCTGGACCACACCTTTTCAAAAAAAGAAGATTGACAATTACTCTAACTACACACCAAAGCAAAAGGGAACATGTGGACCATTGAGATATATTTAATTTGGTGCATACACTTATTTTCCACAAAGATATTAAGTTAATTGATTTTCTTGTCCTTAATGTGGCAATCGTTTCACTTTCTTGAGGTTATTGATTTTCTTGTACTAAATGTGGCCATCGTTTCACTTTCTTTTATGGGAAAGGGATATGGAGATCCTTTCATGTATCGGAAAGAAAGCATATCATGACCAAGAATAATAGAGTACGATAGAATTTCTCACTTATCTTTACCAATAAAATTCACACCTAATTGTCCAACCTAATTTCCTTTACACAAAAGACATTATTTATGCTATTGATGTGATATTTTTATTCGAAAGATTAATGAAAGTTTTATTTGTGGAACAAATATAGTAGTGTTCAAGTTCTCACATTGTTCATATTGGAAATTGAGTTATGACATTGTCATATTGGGAATTGAGTATGTAATATTGATTTAGAATATAATATTATGTTAGGCAACATTGTAGTTTGCCTATTCAAATTAGTTAGTGAAGTTGAAGATGGTATAAGAAGTTCTAGGAGAGATTGATGGTTCTAGTGTATAGTAGTGTTTAAGTTGTGATATTGTCATATTGGGAATTAAGTATGTAATATTGATTTAGAATATTATGTTGGAAACAATGCTATTTGTCTAAACAAATTAGTTGATAAAGTTGAAGATGTTGTAAGAGGGTACAGGAGGGAGTGTTATGACTATCCATCTTATAAACATGAAATAAGGAAATTGTTGATAGGTAAACTTTGACACAATTAAAACTTATTAATGTAACTCTCATTTATCAATGTAACTCTCATATATACATTGACATTATGAAAATGATAAGTAGTAATGAGACACTAGATAATGAATGTGTTAATACATGAAGGCATAATTGCCAAGTTAAGGATTCATCCACATTGTTGTAAATCAATGTGAATGCATAGGATGTAAAAATATCTATTTTTTTCAACCCAGGTTTGCAATTGTTATTGTGTGAACCTTACTACTATAAGTTATAAGTTGATATAGTTGAGACTATTTCCTTAGAGGCACTATTGCACTTAATGTAAACCTATTATATATGTTCCAATTTTTTAGTTAAGCGTGGTTGGTTTTCCAACACATCTGTTGATGCAATTTATTTATTTTATGGTGATTGGTATATGTTCTAGTTAGGTTCTATATGGAATCATTTTTGTTGGCATATGGAAAATTTCTTAACCTAATTGCAGTGATATTGTTAACATTTTTAGGCATTTCTTTTTATGAAATGGTGCATGCATAGTGCAATCCACAATTTTGTAACTGGAGCTTGTTGTATTGTACTTAGCTGAATAGGTTTTGTAACATAAAATACATTGATATCAAATATGGTTTACTTATGAAGGTTGGGAGTGGTTATAAGAGTGTGAGGTGCTTGGAAACCTTGTCCTATAAAGGATTAGGGCTTGCATAGGAAATTGTGCAAAACTATTCCTCCTTTCGAACATGGTGCAATCTAATATTATCCTATCATAAATGTTTAGAACTATATCAAATAAATGTATTTTGGAAATTAGTGGACAAGGGGGAGAATGTCATTGATTTTTTAAATAATCCTCTTACCAAAAATAAATCTTGATGGAAAGAATTAGTACACCATTAGGAAAATCCAAATACATATTGTGTTGACAAAACAAAGACTGTTGGAGCTAAAGAATTGCATCCTTTAAATGTTGTTGGTTTAGTGAAGTTTGTGGAATGTAATGAGGACATGTAGTGTGCTTGGATCCTTCCTACATGCATAATATTAACTCATTGACCCTTCGGAGTTATAATTACAATAATTATGTCAACCATTTTATCTAATGTGGACTAGGTTCACAATGTTAGTTATTATTAGTAAGGACCATTAGGTAGTTAGCCTTGAATAAATGTAATT
Source organism: Pseudotsuga menziesii (assembly GCA_001517045.1). Lineage (NCBI taxonomy): Eukaryota > Viridiplantae > Streptophyta > Pinopsida > Pinales > Pinaceae > Pseudotsuga > Pseudotsuga menziesii. Next base: position 33,195 of record LPNX010101052.1, on the reverse strand, counting down.
TGGCTTTAATAAAGAGGACCCACCAAGTAGTTAACATCTGGTTATGGTTATGGTTTGCTATATATCTACAAACAAGGATGACTTCCTCCTTATAAATCATGTATTGTAATTTTATTTTATTGGAGCCTAACACATTAGGAAGTTGCTCCCTTGAAAAGATAAGTAAACAAGAGTTGATGCTTTCATAAAAAAAATAACCATATGGTGTTTCATTACCTTAAGGCTTCTAATATATTGGTGTGAAACATTTTACAATATATTAAGAAACATTGCAAATGGTATCATAGAACTTTCTGAGGAAAAATGATAAAAGTTTCTCTTTTATTTGTTTGTGGATTTGGAGTTGAAATGTTTAGGTCATTTTGAAGTTCCCCAAGAATAATTTATAGAAACAAATTGTGGTGATGGATTTTTTTAATACAAATAATTGATTCCAAAAAACAAGTCCCAAATCAAAGGTCATACAAAGAAAACATGACACTTAGAAAAAATGTTGTTTAGGGATTTTTCTCTTATGGCCATGCCACTCATATATCATGAATTGTTTTCTACAAAATTTCCAGAAATCAACTATCGATCCATATTCTCATAAAAATATACAATTTAAAAAAATAAACCACTTAATTTGGATGTTGGACGAAGGATATATTGTAGTTTAAAATAATTTTTTTTTAGGGATTCTCAGAGATGACTACATGTATTATAGAGTCAATATATTTTGACAAAGTACCCATATTGCAACCCAACCAATTCCATTTGAAAAAGGACTCCCACATATTTGATTGGGTATATTATATGATATACTTATAAGAAATATTTAACATGCAACAACCTTTGCAATTGTCCACCCTCAAACCCTAGAAAAACAAAAAATACTGCTAGAATGTAATTTTTAATGGATCACCACAATGTATGACGAAATAAATGAATAATATGATTTAGAAGATGCTCATGAAGAATTGTGTATGACAATTTTCAGTTGTCGAAGACAAATACTTTAAACTTTTCTTGATTCCTCTACTCCACCATATGAACAGAACATCATTAAGGGAAAAAAATGAGTAGGTGGTGTCTACTAGTTTCTAGTATGATTCTTCTATAGTGGTAGTGTTCCTCCAATTTCCACCCTTTTACAATGATACAAAGTATATTTTTTTCCATGGATGGTTATTTATGTTAGAGTCTTACCCTAACCTCCTTAATTTGGGCCACCTAAGAGTTAGTCCATTAATGTATCAAACCATTTTCCTTGAATAAAATCCCATTAGAAAGTAGTGAATAGTCGTTTAATGTAAATTAGTCATGTTTATTAAATAATAACCACTATATAGTTGTTACTCATTAAACATGGGACTAGAAGTAGTTAGGGATTTAGTTTTGAAAATATATTTAAAGTGCTAGGGTGCTAAGGAATGTTTTTTTAGTATCATTGTATTTGGAGCTACACCCCACCTTAACAAGAAAGTGAACATTTCTTTATTTATTTTTATTATCATATCAAAAAGGTATATTTTGCATAATTTCACTTCAACTGTCTCTTGTATCTAGTTTTCTACATTTATCATCTCTATATACCAGGTTTGTGTTCTAATTTTAAGTGTTAAGGAGAACTACAAGTGGTATTAAATATCTTTCCTAAGCTATCACACATCCATATTTTTTCATTTTTTGAATTCTATAGGTATGTTATGATGTCTTTAAATAATATAAATGTTTGTCATTTGATGAGTAAACCAATGATAGGGAAATAATACATGAGTAAAATACAAGTCTCAGGACCTGGTGAGCCACCTTTATAATAATTGTTGGTACCCCTTCAAGTATTCTTGCATCAGACAAAAATTATATACAAACGTTTCTTCCATGTACCCTTGATCATATCATAATTCATTTTAGCTACATTTGAAACCAACCTTACATAAACCAGTGGCTATACTATTGCTATAATACATTGATATCAACACTTTGGGAGTCACTTTCATGTACCAAGGTATTATCCAATATGGATAAGGGTGCAATCTATCATCCTTAGTTGGTACCATGCAATATTCACATGAGTACTATTGTTTGAAACCACTTGGTATATGAGATATTTATAGCACTTGATACTGCTCTTTTATTAGGACCTTCCAAATGCTATCATATGTTGTTAGCTAAAACTATTTTTATATATTTGCATTCTATCTCTTATCAACACCGTTGTGGGAGACTTGTCTCAAAACAAAAAATGTTCCATGCTGATTGTATTACTATGCCTCTATAAAAACCCTTTTTGTGTGGACCTAATAATATGATATTAGGGTTATATATCAAAATATTCCTCTCAATCCATTGATCATATGGAGATAAATTTGGGTTAACATGTTGTGGGATATTTAAGTTGTTTAGTAATCCATAAAAATGGAATGCACAGAGAACCAACACCTAAACATACACAACAATACCCAAAATATTGAACCCTAAGTTTCTAAAACTAAGTTTTTAGTCCTAGGGATATTCAGAAAGATGAACACCCAAGGTTGAGTTTTAGGAGTTATATGTAAACACTTGGGTATATATATCCAAATGCACACACCATTCCAACCAAGGAATAATATTCACCAAATCAAGTATAGGACACTTACTAGCTCTTTCAAGATGCCCATCTCCCACCCTTTCAAGATCAAAATTCATGGTATTGCTTTCCAAAGAAAAAGATAAACAAGTTTGATGTCTCCAATCCCTTGGGTTCAATTACCCAAAAATAATTTCATTTCTCTTTCCATTCAATATATAATCACATACAAAAACTAAAAGTGGGTGTCTTATATTTGGATTTAGAGCATTGGCAACAGTGGCAATGGTATATAAAAAATTACGGAGGCTTGATTGCTTGGAACTAGTTTGTGAAGGTCCTTTCTTATTGTTTTGAACATGACACTCACTATTTGGGATGAACGTAATTTTTTTCCAAACAATCTCATCTGTGGACTATATTACAACATTTGAGAAGCTGGAAATCTGCATAAAGGGCCTATTTCATTACCCTTTTAAATAATTTTCATTAATGGTCTCAATAAGGAAATTAAAGAACACATCATGGTGGAATTCCATAAAACATGGTTGGAATCTTGTCAAAAGGATCAAGAATATGAAATATTAATAAATTCTTAGCTTAAATACTTTCATCCACTATTTTCATTGTCCCTTCCACAAAACTCTAGCCTCTCCAAGTATCAACCATTGAGAATCCATAAGTTGTCTTCATAAGAGATGGAAGAATGATGATACATAAGAGTTTGTTATATATGTGATGAAAATATTTTAAAGGGAACAAATGTAAAGAGAAAAAAATATTTCAAATGGTGTATCTCCCTACAACCACTAAAAAGACATACCAGTTGAAGACATTGTTGAAGAAAAAGTGGAGGATACCACCCCACCCATGGATGAAGACACCACCTTGAAATATATTTTCAAGGAAATCCAAATTTCTCTCCATGCCTTATCAAGTTTCTTGACACTCTAAGCCTTGAAATTCTTTGGTTACATCATGCACCACAAATTTATTTGCATTAATTGATAGTGACGAAACCCACAATTTTACTTAGTAAAATGAAAAAAAACAATTCTTATGTTTATTCTATACCAAAATTTAAAATTATGATAGCTAATGGTGGTACAATTAAATGTAGTGGCTAATGTGAAAACATGAAACTTAAAATGGCTAAGTCTCATACAAAAACACACATGTTTTAATTTGTAATGGGTAGTTGTGATGTAGTTCTTAGGGTAGAATGTCTATGCACTTTGGGACTAATTGTAACCATGGAGTTTAAGTATTTACACATTAGATTCAATAAAAAAGGGGAAAAACATACCCTTAAGGGGAAAAATTATGTTCCCTTAAAAATGTCACCACTCATCATATGGATAAGTTTTTGAAGAAAGGCCACCAAAAGTTTATTGCATAGTTCAACGCCATACAAGAAATGGACTCCCCCCGTAGGAAATTCACGTTGGCATATAGTTGGTATAATATAAATGTTATTAGGTATTTGAAGCACCTCCTATTTTAACTCCTTGACATGGGGAGCATGACCATGGTATTCAATTGATTTTATGGAGCTAACCACCCAACATGAGTCCTAATGGGAACCCTTTTGCAAAGAAGAATGAAATATAAAAGATTATTCAAGAATTGTTGGATTTGAATTCGTCACAATAGGATTTGAACCCAAACTTTGACGACATTTGAAGAAAAGTATGGATGTGTTGGATTGGAATGATGAAAAGTACTGTAGCTTTCAAATTATTTTAGCGCCATTGAATATCCGACGTCAGTAGCATAGGTTTTTCGACGGAGTTTTTGTCGTCATATATGCGACGGTGGAATGTCAAATTTGCAACAAATGATATCATCGAATATCCAACACAAGAGTGTCGAAAGTTCGACGAGGATGTCGTCAAATATCTGACAAGCAAGTGTCAGATTTTCGACGTGTTTGGGTTGTTTTTTGAAATAATATAAAGACATATTTCAAATTGTTTGACCCATATTTCCAACGGTAACTATGTTTATGCTCGTCGGATGTTTGACGACTGTGCAATTATAAATTTAAACATTTTAAAACATTCTGACATGTTTGCTATAGAAGTGACGAAGGGTTTCAGAAATTGTTTTATTCTTCAACGGGTGGTTGCAGGAATTTTTTTTTCTTCGACAGGTTGTTTGTGGGGATTTTTTTATTCTTCGACAAACCTACGCTTGAGAAAAATGTGATGCTTGGAACTTGATTTTTTTAATATTGTCGATAGTATTCATTCACAAAGTTTGTGAAAAAATGTCAAATAGAAATATTCATGATCTAAACTAAAACAATCGATAATTTCTTTCTAGACTATGGGATGCAACGAAATGAAGGGTTGATGGAAAATGTTATTGTCCATGTACTCAATGGAAGGGATTTAAGAGGAGAAGAATATTGATCTCAACAACCACAAAAAATTGCAGGGAACATGGACACGCTGAGGGGGGGAATGAATATCGTCCATTTGTAGGTAACATTATAGAGTTTTTTATATTCTTTGCTTTGGTAAATGTATGTATTAATTTAATATTTCCTATATTAATGTATATCTATTGATGTTTCCATGTATTTATAAAGGAAAGACACCCTACAACATATCGTCCAAAGGAAGTGCTTTCAGAACAAGTTCCGGATCAGGATCATGGAGCATCTATGTTTAATGGAGAACAAGTGAATGATCATATTGAAAAAGATGATCATACTGATAACGTAGTTGAAGATGATAGTACAAATACATTGATCCATGATTCATTTAATGTTAGAATGGACGATGACGATGACGATGATAATGAAAATAATGATGACTTTAATGATGTTCACGATATACCTCTTCTCGATAAGGCATATGAACCCATTTATGAAGGCTCCAAAACAAATCTTGTCTTTTTTGTATTGTTGATAATGAACTTGAAGGTTATGAATGGCCTTTTAAACATAGAAATCACACAGATGCTAAGGTATGTAAATAATCCATCACATATATAGGACCGTGATATATTTTATCTGTATTCCTCTAATAATTGTATTGTTAACGCATTATTGATCATCTTACGGATGCAATGTGTTTCGTTAATATTATTTATTTATTACATTAACTATATTTTTATTTATTTTTGATGTAGCTT
>LPNX010101052.1:0-22500 GCA_001517045.1 Pseudotsuga menziesii | reverse complement strand
TTAAACTTGATCTCATCATAAAACTTAACCTACAAATAAACTAAATCAATTTAAATAAAAATTATTATGACAATATAATTTTTTTTAGTTATTTATAAAATTAAAATTATATTATAGTCCATCAGACTGACTACCTAGATTGTCCAGAAAATCTTAAAGTCTTTCACATAAAACGTTATACCATCATTATCATAATCATCATAATCATAATGATCACACTTATCATTATCATCATCTTCATCATCATCGTCATCGTCGTCTTCATCACCAACATGACCATCATCATCATCATCATCATCTTCATCATCATCGTCATGATCATCATCGTCATCCTCATGATGATGATAAAAATCATCATCATCATCACCATCATCATCATCGTCGTCATCATCATCGTCATCATCAACATCACCATCATCATCATCATCATCATCATCATCATCATCATCAACATCATCACCACCATCATCATCATCTTCATCATCATCTTCATCATCATCGTGCTCATCATCATCATCCTCATCATCATCATCATCACCATCATCATCATCATCAACATTTCATCAACATTTCATCATGATCATCCTCATCATCCTCATCATCCTCATCATCCTCATCATCATCGTCATCATCGTCGTCATCATCATCATCATCGTCGTCGTCGTCGTCGTTGTCGTCATCATTAGTTTAGTTTGCTTTGGACAACATATGCCAATTTTATTTGATGTTAAGACAATTTTAATGTAAATAGTAATTATAAAAGATGTGTTATTGTTATGTGTAGTAGTTATGTGTTATAATTGGAGACAATAGTTATATATATATATATATGTGTGTGTGTGTGTGTGTGTGTGTGTTATAAAATATATATATATATATATATATATATATATATATATATATATATATATATGTTATAACACACACACACACATATAACACATAACTATAACACATACAAAGCATATCGGCGAAATTATATATATGGGCGCTAGGCGGGAATGCAACGAATCTTTGCAACATAGTTTTTTAGCTTACCCTGGTGCGAATTCTATTGATGATGAACATGGATTTATTGTTTCCTGCAAGTTTTGTTGATAGTGGATAGTGGACATTGGATTGGTGTGATTTGAGCTGACAGTGGACGCATATTATGTTATTTGTTTGGATTGCATGAATGTATTCGCCAGCTCAGAAGTAATGGTGTTGGGGAGCGCCAATTACTCCCGCTGGTGCTTGGGCTAGGCTAAGCAAAAATAATAGCTTGTTTGAGCCGAACAGCTCTGTCATTCAACCTAATGATTTAGGGCATGATACTAACAATAACATTTTAGGGAATCATACTAACAGTAACATTTTATGGAATCATACTGACAGTAATGTTTTAACATTTTAGGGTATGATTTAGGGAATCATACTGACACTAACGTTTTAGGGCATCAATTATTTAGGTCATTTTTTTAGTTGTTTAAGCCAATTTACATCCCTTTTTGACCTTCATATTGCAGTATAATGTATAATGAAGGGACAAAGCGTTGTGCAGGCACTTTAAAACAACAAAGTGCACTTTCTTATTTGCTTGAGCATTGGTCTTGGCAATTACTGGAAATGAAAAATAGACATTGAAATTTGAACAGAGTAGTAAACCAAAACTAAAAAAGAAAAAAACATATTTTTCCACAGAAGATCTGTGTTGATAAAACGTGTGGGCTATATGTCCCTCATTATATCATCCCACCTCCTAGCGTGACTGTAGAAATGTAAATGCCTCGACCTATTTGGATGTTAGATATTAGTTGGATAGTAAGTATTATATATTGGATCATGTATTTGATCTGTACTACTATTGCGTCCTGGTGAATGAAGGAATGTTATGCAAAGATGTATTGGATTGAGCTAGAAGTTAATGGGATGAGGCCCCCCCTTTCAATTTTTGGTTTCCTTTATGTTGTATGGTGATGATGTCTTTTACTTCTGTTCTTTATCTTATATGTGAAATGACAGTATTATGAGAGAATAGATGTTTTGTACTTATATTTAGATGAATGATGATCTAGACGGTGGTGTTAAATAGTTGATCTGGTAGAAGGATGTTGAGATCTGATGTTAAGAGGCATGTAGTTTTAATTATTGTTTAGTGTAGTTATCGAGATGGGAAATGGTTGAATGAGTCATACTATTTTATCCCTGCAAAAACCTTGGTTCCTCGGCACAGTGCTTCAAGGGAGACCTTCCCCTCTATGGGGATTGAAAATGTAAGCGCATAGTAGTCTGCTAAGCTAAGCTATTATGAATACTAGTTTAATAAAGTTGAAAGTGTGATATGCGCATTAAAATGTTCACTATATAAGGTGTTCACTTAGACAATAAATTTCTAAGGTCATCAGATATTTGCTAAGCTAGGTGAACCTCAACCATAAATTAGTAGTAAAGCATGCTCATGTCCAGTTTTGAGCACAATCTGGGCAACTTCTTGCTTTTGAAATCAATCTTCAAACCCATTTTTGTTCTTTCTAGTAGCTTGTGGGGCATGCCCATGCATAAATGAAGCAATAAAATATATAAAACAATAGCGTTGGGTGGATCTGGGCATGTTTCAGCCATGTTTTGTCCCTCAAAGAAAATTCTGAGCAGTTACATGTACATAAAAAGGGATTAAAAATCCTTGTTTCCAGATTCAGGCCTGTTTTGAGCATGGTGTGATATTTTCATACATTTTAGTATCCATCTTAAGTTGGATACACCTCCACTCTAGAGGGTTTACAAAGACAACTAGATGCCTAAAATATGTTCTTCTATTAAATAAAATATTATATCCAAACGCACGCTACTGCCAATTGGTGAAGCGAGTCAACCGATGCTATGTGCGGTAAATTGGATAACCTAGATATACCCATTATTATTACCGCCCGGATCCAATATATATAATTACATATGGATGGATGTCCAATGTATTTGGTTAAACATAATGAAAACTATGCAAGCTCAAATTTTAACAACCCAAAGTATATGTGTTATATAGGTAAGATGCTCGATGTGTTTTGATCCGAGTTGGGTTCATACTTAGGAGCTCCAATTATTAGAAAAAGAGCATTGTAAAAAAAATTAATGGGCCTTATGTATTATTATCACATTTTCCAATATTATACCCAAGAGCATTGCTAAAAAGTACGGTTCTTTGGAAATTTATGAAGACCATGATCCCAAATATGAAGGATTCTTAGCATAAGTTTTTCCTTGATGGGAAGAAGGATAAGACTATAGAAGTCAATACCACCTGCAATATTTCAAGGGAGATTCACCTTTCATAAAACTAGGATCAATTGTCCTCATAAAGTAAGGAAAATGGTAAAAAACATGTTTGATAACAAAACTGAAAGTCAGGTTATGTAGATTGAGAAAAAATTAATATCTCTAGATCCTGTATTTTTTCAAAGGATAGAGGACTTCTTAGTTCATCTCAAGGATGACCGCAAATGACCACAGAATGGGTCATTTTCCCTTCTTGTGAAATCGAATTGAAATGTGTGCTCCCCCTGACATGTAGAATTCTTGATTTGCTAAAACATGTACTCCCCCTATCATACTATTGAGATTTGTTTGGAGGTAAGTTTATGAATACTTTGACTGTACCAAGCTTAGTTTCTTTTGAATGATGTCTGCTACAGATCCAATTAAACTACAAAGTCTTATCGAATACTTGAACAGGCCTCTCCAAAACAGACAAATACTTTGTTGCAAGTGTTGTCCCTAACTCTGTCATCATTAATCATGTGAAGAGTAGTATTTTTAAATATCTTTGGATGAGTATGTATGCATAATCTAGGCATTCTAACTCTTGCTGCAAACATCTCTTCCTTGCATGATGCAGGAATTTATTCAATGCTCTTCCTCAAACATAGACAGTGTAACTCCATAACAAAACTTCTTCCATTATTACTTCAGTCATACCTTGAATGCACCAGCTTTATCAATCCAAACTTCATCACTAGTTGGGGAATAATTTTTTCAAACTTGTCTTCACATTGTTAATCACCATTTTTCTCCCTAAACTCCACCTCATTTATTGGATAAAGGCTTTGACCACATCAATTTTGAGATCACACGCTATCTACAAATCATAAGCTTACTTGGTTGTTGGAGTAGGATTACCTATCTAATTGTGTATATGTTTCCATAAGGAATTTGAAAAACCACAACATGATGTCTTCAAACTACACCTTTTTCCTATCCACAAAACATCCTTTTATCTACAGACTCCTCATCATATACCTCAACTATTGGCATATTTTCCATCTAGGTGCAACTATTTCTCTTTCTGCGAGCATGTTCATAGTGTTGCAGGAACTGGGCATTTTGACATTAAGACTGTGGTTAAGGACAGTGTCGTTCTAGGTATCTTAACTACTAATGATGAAAATTAGAATGATTGGGTACGCAACAAGTTTTTCTTGTATTTGAATATAATGAATCCAACTATATGATTTCAGTTAAAAATTTCTTGATGTTAGTAGTATTCTACAATGTTAAAACCACTCAATTGGATGATGGATTCTGTGCTTCAATTTTGTGACTTTTACTTTAAAAGTGGACAAGAAGAAAATCTTACAGGACTTGCATCGACAAAATTTTGTATATTCAGTTGATTTAACTAACATCAAGACTCCTTTTACTGAAATCATATGGTTGGATTCATTATATTCAAATAGAACAATTATTCATGATTCCTCCTTATAATTCAACTATATGAATTCAGTATTACTCCTTTTACTGAATTCATATAGTTGGATTCTAAGATTGGATAATGCATCAAAAATAAATTGAGATCATAGGCCAAGTAGGTGTTCATTATGCAAGGGTGACAATGATATTACTTACCATATTTTTGTCACTTGCCCCTTCTTAAGCTTAGTGCTTGCAATGCTAGTGCTTGTAGTACTTCAAAGCCTCTAAATGGCAGCCATAGTCCAAAAAACATTCTGCAACAACAAATAATTACATATCATCAAAATCATAACCTATATTGGGATCCTCATCATTGATAGAAACCTATACCTCATCCATTGAGCTCTTCATTGATCCTCCAAGGATATATCAATACTAGTACTTGGTAATATTTGTGGGTCCAAGTCCATCCACCATGTTGTTTTGCAATGCAACACCCTCAGATTTTGATGAAACTAGCTAATCTAAGTTGTAAAAATAGGCATAAATTTTAACATTCCTAATCAGTAATCACTGGTGTTGACTTGAACGAAAGGTAGAGTTGTATTAATGTCATGACGAGTTACTCCTACAACGAAAATCAACAACAAAGGGGTACATAGAGGGATTGGTTCTCTTTATTAAATTCCAATCCCATACCCTCATACATGATAGAATTTAGTCTTAAAATATTACAAACCCAGCAATCCTAGAATGTTGAAACCCCAAAAACTGTTAATTCTATTGAATTCTTAATGAGATATCAAATTCTATTTTCATCATATGAAGTTAGATGAGGTTGAATCCACTCTCAAGCATCCTGGATTTATGAATGCTCATCTTCAAATTTTAAATTAAAAGGAAATATAAAGAAGAATATTAGCTTTTACCTTGAGAATTTAATATTGTCGGTTACTACAACAGAAATACTAACCCCAAAAATAATGACCCAAAAAATTCAAATTCAAGCTTATATTGGCCTTTTTTTCAAAGCCAATGTGAAGTTTGGTGAATTTTCGGTTAAGAAAAAAGAGAGTAGCTAAGGTGTAAATAAAGAGTAGCTCTCACAATTGTTTGGGAATGGTTGGATTGATAGGATATTCCCCTAATCCTAGTTGATAATATGTTGGGATGAGGAATTCAAGGGGAAAGATTATGTGAGGTTTCCATCCTTAGTCGCTTCAATCTTCATAGACTTTGTCATTTTGTCCTTATTTTTTCAGATATGATTTATAAGACAATTTTATGATCATTTTTGCATGTTGGTTTATAACAGAAAACTAAGAGATATTTGATCCTAGGTCTCCCTTATGGGAAACAATACCATCTCGCAGTAAACACAAAATCTATATTTATGCCTTCCCTAAGGGGAAACCAGGCTGTAAAATAGTTTTTGAGTGTTTTCAGTGACTATGTTGAGAATATGACTATGTCTGTACCATTTTTACAGCATAATAAAATAACTCTCAGTTCATACCCACAAACATATGTATTCTACCTACTGCTATAGAACACACCCTTTGTTGTTTGTTAAGATGTAGCCTGACTTTATACCTATCTTTAAATCATAAATTACATGACAAGAGCAGGTTTCAATCTTTCCTGCAAAGCTAAAATAGAAATAGTTTGTATCCCATCCCTAACAATCTATAGATCTACTGAGAAAAACTCTTCCAGGAGGTGCAATGGTTAACCCCTTTCCCATAAAGCAATCAGTAAAGTTAACTACCTTGAATAACTGGTCTCCAATCAGGTTTAATGACACACATTTCAAATTGTGGACATTCTTTTATTTGCAGATATTTTTTTACTATAGCACACTCTAAGATGCCATCAAGTTTCCTAGAGCAATATGAATTTATGATGCCTCAAAATTTCAACAAGAATGACTGTAGCTATCATTTCTGGTAAACCAAGGCTGCAAATCCTTTTCTGTCTCAATAACAATTTCTTTCAAAAATTATCATTTCTAATCTTTTTCCTTATATTCAATTATTTATCTTTCTATGTCATAGAGAACGACATATTAAATTCTTTACCGCAAAGAAAGGCCACAACTCTACTTTGTTTGTTAGCAGAACATCAACTCCAGGGTCAACTGATATCAGAGGAACGTGTAACTTATTTATGTTAGCAGAAATCACCTTGAGGGTTAACTGATACAAGAGGAGCATGCAAATATTTCCTCTATTCTTACCACTAACCTCTTCTAACAACAGTCCAATCATCCAAGCATGCACATCCTCTTCACTATTCTACTAGTTAGAAACTTCTAAAAAATCTTAGAAACAACATGCATTTTAATCCCAAAATGGCTGTGCAATTTGGGGGATAACACTAACTATGGCCGAGAATTTCTCTACAAAATCATGCAATCCTATCAAGAAAAACAATCTAGCATTAAAATTTTAAATAATCAATTTTGAATCTTGACTATTAAGGAACTCCAACTAGAACCATACCAGAAAGAACAATACCAGAAAGAACAATACCCAGAAAATTATATTTATGTTGCACAGACACCATAGAAATGGAAATCACCATGTGTGCATAGTTCAAACCTAGGAAGTTGTTGAAGAATTCAAACCAACCCAATTCTCGGGATTCTATGCACTTGACAGGTCCTCTTAGATTTCCACATGTACAGTGGCGAAGTTACAAGGAGACAATTGCTTTGGGAATAAATATTTTCATTTTGGAATAGTCTATCTTGCAGCTTTATAAGCATCAATCTAGGTAGAAATTGGGTTTCTTGAATCATAACTAGATTTAGATTCCATGAAATCACCATTTTCACTTGTTAAAGTGAAGAATCCTGGAGTTAAGTTTGATACTCCCCTTGACACATCTGTTATGTTACTATTTTGATTCAGAATTTTTATTCCTACAGTTATACTTGCTTTCGATTGAAAATATAGATGCCCTGTTCTTAGTAGACTTAACATCATTCTGATTTATAAGCCATAATGCATTATGCAACATTGAATCACTTTAGTTGATACTCCGAAAAAACTGAGCCAGGGTGGGGTGTTCCCAATAGTTCCTTTTCATGGGATGAAATACAACTCTTTGCAAGGCAATTTCATAGAAGATACTGCATTTAGTATAGGTGAGATTGCATGTAGTAAAGGTGCACATTTGTTGAAAGGATTTAGCTGCTACATTTGGATTTTGACAAACCAAATGCAACACACCACGTTTATACAAGATATATTGATATTTGTCATGAAAATTTTTTACCAGCTTATGTGATGGCTCTTTTAGAAAGGTGGAATTAAGTGACACACTATTATAACTATCCTTCTTGAAATATAAAGTTGTCAACCTATCTTTTCTCAATTTGGGATGTATACAACCGAGATTGTTCCAGAGTCTATATGGCATCATTTGCTTTGGTTTTCTAGTAACTTAGCACACATTATCAAGAGTTTAATAGCTTTGTGATAATTGCCATGAGAATATTCCAATTGGGCCTTCAACGGGATTGTTGAAAAACCCCTATTATCAGCATGTTCATCGCCCTTTTCACTTCACACTTTGTCACAATTTGATTACTTGTTAAGGGGAAATTTAGTACCTTGAAAAGGTGCAATAAACGCTCCAGGTAAGTGTTAGGCGATGATTTTTTAACTAAATTTTTTTTTAAGTCATCTAAGATTGATAAACGAGCATAAGGCCTTCTATTATTTTGATTTTCACTTCCTAAGATAGATAAGAAAGTATCATAGTGAAGGGACTCATATAATAATCATGTAAGACTAATATTAGCACTGGTTATAGCACTAGGTGCATTGGCGAAAATAGTATTCATTGCACCATTCGGATCATAAATTGCTTCCAAATTCGCTTGTGTTGCTACATTTTCCTTCATTAATTGATTTGTTGATGGATACTATGAATTATTCCCACGGTACCATGGGAACATATAGTAAAATCCTAAATATTTCTTCATGTATTGCACCACATCCATAGATTTTGTTGTTTCATGGGAAGCTACAAGAATATACAACAAAATTTCTCGTCGACTCCGTGTTTTGGTACTACGGCTCCTATACTGACATTCCACTTGCATAATGTTGAAGAGGATATAAGATAATTTCAATATTAAGTGTGGAAATGTGTGTATCATGTTTACTCATGAAAGCAACACCATTAGAATTAGAGTTGCAAATTCTCACCTACCCCATGTGTCTTTTGCCAGTTTTCCTTCCTATGTACTTCCCTTTTAATATCATGTTTCTTTGCAAAATTCTCATAATGCATTTGATTAGATGTATCGTTTTGCATTTTCAACATTCCCTCTTACTCATCAGTTACTTCTTGGATTTTATAATTTTTTGTAAAGTACTATAATTTCTCAGCAGAATCCTTTAAGCTTTCATCAATACATGATCTAGATCTATGAATGACAGGAGCTTTTTGTGATGAGTAGGAAGTTTTTCTAAGTTATATGTAATCCTACAGGTGTAGAGTAAGGAGAGAAGAGTGGCAAAGATAATGAATATTTGGACCAATGTATATTGGAGAACTAACCTAGAAGTTGTGTTATTAGGTCGGTGTAGTGTTAGAAACTCTCAGAATGTGAAATCATCTAAATAGGTTGGAGAAATTAATGCATTTCGTCAGATATCCGACATATATGATATACCACCGACATCATAAATTCGTTCATATGGATTTAGCCATGTCTATAGGGAGCACAATATGAGTGCAGACCGTTTATCCAATGAAGCATTGAATATGAAGGCTAGCCTCCTCTCCTTCTCGTAACTTTTAGAAGGAGAAATTATTGAGGAATGCATGATACAATTAATTTAAGAGCCTTTTGATTTGTGCAAAATAGTATTTTTCAGTTCTTTCTACTACGGGATACATCAGCATCTTTCTTGTTTTAGCTGGGGATATAGAGTTTGTTTTCATCCTTGCAGGGGTGTCTTTTCTCCACCCTCGATGCCTCCTTGGATAAGATGTTTGGGCTCCTTATGCTCTTCGTGTGGTATTGCTACTTCAGTCATCTTGGGATTGTGGGTTTCGTTCCTCTCGACGAGGTTTTTTTTTATACTTATGATCTCCACTTGTTAATGGACTATGTAAAAGTTACCTTTTATTCACTACTGAATATCAAGCTAGAACACCTCTTTTTCTTCTGAAAAAATGATATAGAATATTTGCAATGCTCTTATCACATATATTGAGATCTGTAAACTAGATCTTTATATTTTTGGGTGAGGAAACAAACTAAATTAAAATAGGTACACCAATCAACATTGTAAAAAACATAGTTTGTATTTTGAGATTAATTGGCTGAAGCATTTGATATGGAACGACTTGATATCTATATCGTCTTAAAGGACTTTGTGTTGAATTGTTATACTAGGGATTTATTGATATTATTCAGGATAATGATATCAACATTATGTCATGCTTATAAGTCTTTCCAAGTTTTTTGCTGGTATTTTGCTATGTTTTTGCCAATTTGTTTTACGACCATGGTGTAGGTAGAACCAAACAGGTATTTGTCAGACCTGTATTCCTCCAGCGAGGGGAGTTTGGGAAGGCTAGAGGAAAGTGATACATCCGGTAGGTCTACAAGGGATAGATCAACTAGATGTCATAAGATTAGAAGAAAAATCAATAAACACATGGAATTTTTTCTCAAAGGAGGGGGGTCATGTTCCTATAATGATGAGACAGTGGGAGACACCGAGGTGCCCTTAAGGTACAAAAACCTAGTGAAACAATGGGTGCCTAGGGATATTCCTCAAGTAAACACTGATTTTTGTGTGAATGAGAGGATATATAGAATTGAACTGTTGTCATTACAAGGATTGGGGTTGTTTTGCATGGATGACATAAAGGTTGGATATGGCAAATGTACAAAATTGATGGAGTCTGTTGGACCCTCTTACAACTACAGTGATTGGATGCACTTGGTCCAATATACATGAAGTATGCGTAGATATAGGTTGTTAGCAAATTATATAAAACTGAAAGACAAAGCTCAAAATAAAGGAGCAACGTTGTACATGGACGGAAGGCCAAAAACAACTGGTAATATTGCGGGGTTTATAAACAGTACACAACCGGGGTCTACACTTGAGCAACCCAACTGCATATTCGAGTCGCATGAAGGAAACTGTGTCTTTTTATGTGTCATTAAATCAATATCTACTGGCAAAGAACTACTTATTAATTACAATTTGAATTACGTAGATCCAAACACAGTTAGTATGGTTGTAGTACATCCAACAATTTACCCAACCTTTTATTAATTATTTTAACATCTATAGGATTTTTCGTTAGCATATAATTATAATTTTCTAATAAAATTCCTATGTTGACTTCATAGGGAGGTGATGGGGGGCTCATTACCCCAACAGAAGGTGAGAGGAGTACATGACCCACGAGTAAATAGGTATACATCAAAATGTTATGTTTTAAAATTGTTTTATTGATTATTATGGTTTCATTAGGTAATTTTTAGTATTTTTTTGATGCAGGGTTATCTCAGGGGCACCTCCCTCTCCATAGATGTTAGTAGACTTGAACAAAGATGGTAGGTATACATCGATATTGCCAATGTAATAAATTTAGGATGGACAAACATATCTATTGTTATGTATTTTCATTAGTATATTCTATTCGTTTATATAACCTTGTATATTTTCCATGTAGAGTGTTGATCAAGGAAGCTAACCGACTATTGATTAGCCAACTACAACATCGAGGAAACAGGTAAACATGAATGTAATTCTCCATTTGAAATACTTTAAAATCATACACATGTATATCGTGTAGCATAATGTTTATTTTGTTATGTATTTTTTCATTTTTATGTTTGCGTTCATGATGATAATGTTGTCTACTTTTTTTGCAGCTTGCTGACCAGGGAAAGTCCCCAACTGTTGATTAGAAGACTAGAGCCTCGAGGAAACCTGTAAACCTAAATGTAATTCCACATTCTAAATACTTCAAAATTGTACACATATAAAACATGTAGCACAATGTTTATTTTTGTTATGTATTTGTTAGCTTTTACATATTGCGTTTATTGTGATAATGTTCTATACTTTTTTTTCAGGTGGATGATCGGGGTGAGTCCCCAGCTGTTGATCATACCACACCCTCATCTAGGAATCAGGTAAACCTAGATGTAATCATATGAATCTATCATGATAGACAATTTTTGTTAAAATATTTTTTTGTGCACACTATTGCTTCAAAGACTAAGAAATGTTTTATATATTTGTGTTGTAGATAGGGGATTCGGTTTATGAAACACCATCTCAACACTCTTTACAGTTTGAGGTATCCCAGTTGATGAAAGATAATGAAATTAGTGGGTCTATAGACCCGTTGAGGGTGCTACATAAGACCATGGTAAGAAAAATGAGGAACTGATTCTTCTGACATTGACAGTTCCACAAACACAAGAGACCAAATCAAAGATTCAGTTGTTGTTATAGAGAATTTGACAATTGCAAGTAAGTTCCCGAATAATAATGTAAATTCATTTAGAACTTTATAATATTTAATTTTACATGCTATTGAACTTATAATACAATGGTTTGAATTTACAGCAAGTTATGGAGCTTTACAATGGTGGTCAAGGCGTTGTTAGTCCCAGTGACCAAACCACTCCACGTAAACCACATACTGCTCCCTTATTTTCCACTGAACAACTAGCAACACACTCTGTGACACCCTTGAAGCCAGCAGAAGGTGCATTCGATGTTGACCAACCCACAATAGATGCTGCAGAAGAATGGGTGGATTTAGGTTTAGATAGAGAGGTGGATGCATTTCCTGTATCTTCTCGTGTCACTAGCACTGGTTCAGTAGTGACGACATTTTTGGTGAATGAAGAAATGGTTCAAATAAAGATAGAGAAGATTCCAGGTGATTATAGATTGTTTAATTTAGTTTCTGTAATTTGTGTCTAATATACCAATAATATTTTTTAATGTTGACTAATTATGGAATGAATGTTTTGCAAGAAATGATATTTTTATAAACATCTAAATGATTTGTCCTTGGAGATCTTCAGGCCCACCATCCGCATAAGGTGGGACAAGAAGGAAAAATCTTTAAAGGATGAGTTGACTAACTGCTTGGTTGGTATGTTCAGAATAGATACCTTCGATCCATTGAAGGTCCTATAGAATGCTGGACAACATCTAAAGATTGTTCGAGACCAGTATAGGGTTCACCTACAAAAGAACCCTAGGTATGAGCACCTCCAATGATTCCACCTATGGAGTCGAAAGCCCTGGTGGAAGATGGAAAAGAGAAGGGCTTGAGAAAAGTAGGAAAGATACCACCAGGAATAGGGAGGTATGCAATACATTCCAAAATATAATGGTAAGCCTTATTGTATTAGTTTTTATATCAAATTTGGAACATCGACTAACATATTTCAACACTTTATTAGGCTCTCGGACACATCTAAGGCCACCAAGGAAATAATTGAAAAAAATGGTCAACACAAGCTTGGGCCTGGTGGTTACTCGAACTTGGCAGCCCGATATGTAAGTATCGAAAACCCGAAACCACATCCAAATATCATACAGATAATTATTTTCGTTTTGTTCTCGCAAAAAATGTAAAATTAATGACATCATGCAAATATGCAGGCCGACCAGTTCAAAGAATTCCCCACTCCGGATTACATGAAGCTTGGCTTCGAACAGGGATTTGACGTCATTGTTGAATACCAGACAAGCTTGTATGGGCATACTGCTGATCTATCTGATGCGCATGTATGTAAATACTATATAGTTTAATGATAATTTATTAATTCTTATGTAATTTATTCGTTATAAATAAATTAACATAGATTATTTATTCCATTTTGATAAGGAAAGTAATGATCCTTTTCATGTCGAGGACATACACTAACCAAATGAAGATCATGCTTTGATTCCTGGTACTAAATTTATTAATATCTACTATTTTGTATATATAATTGCAGATGATGAACATTAATTCTAGTTCTACACAATTCAACTACAGAGCATGTAGATGCAGATAACACTGAATAGGTTGAGCCTGTATGGGATAATGATGAACATGTTGATGTGCCCATGCCGGGTTAAAAAACACCTTCGTAATATTTTTTTAAATGAATTACTCGTATTTATAAAAATAAAAAATATTAATGATATATTTTGACATTATTGCAGAAATTCATCGCCCCTCGCCGGAAGTTCAACATTGCGAGCAGTCTAGTAGGGATATCGAGGATCAGATTTCAGAAGATGTGACTCTGACTAAATATTTAAAGAGAAGAAAAGTAAAAGGGAACTGACTAAACAAATTTTGAGTAATTCTTATTTATAATAAAAAATGTTACATGTTTTTTTCCTCTGTTTCATGAATGAATGGTTAAATGAATGCTTTAATGAATAGTTTACTGATTTTTTTTTATCTATTATTGACTAAATTAATGGTTTAATGAATGGTTTAATTAATGTTTTTTTCAGCTATTGAATGATTGAATGGTTTAATGAACGAGTTAAAGAATGATTTAATGAAAGCTTCTTTCATCTATTGAGTGAAATAATTTGCATTAAATAGTTATTTGCAAGTAGATGCATTGGGTTTGGGGAATTGAGAGTGATTTGAGGGGGTATGGGCCATAAGAGCTTCCACCTTCACGTGGTTGGTCCTATTTAGTAGAGAATATTAAATTATTCTCGAAACAAAGAGGAGCTCAATGAATGGTAAGGAAGAATACATTAAAAAACAACTATTTATATAATTATAGTGTTTAATTTTCACTATTGTTATTTGACTCCTTATTGGAACTTGTTACAGATAAGGTTCAGAAACATTTCATAGTTATGAGGCAAGAAATGGCGTTTTGATGTGATCAATGGCCTTATCTGCATAGTGTTTTTGGTTCTCCATGTATTATTAGGTGATCTATTATTAACAATTAATTTACTTGAATAGTTGAATAGTGTTCTAATTTACATTGTAATAGTATTGTATTTATTTAGATTGGTTTTGTTATTTTCATAAACAAACAAAAATATAATTGATGGGTGTCAACATTAAACTATCACAACAGGACAAAATTTGAAGTATGTTGAATGATGTTTTGAAACGTAAAGCAGAAGAAGACAGTGCAAAGCTCCACAAATCAGGGTATAATTATGTTTTCTTTTGTTTGATTGAACTCTGTATTGGGTATTTATGCATGTGCACACACACACATTTAGTTGATGATGGTGAATACCATACGTTCAGAAGAACTTTGTTCTATCTGATCTAAAAACTTACCTTAAATAGTTTAATTTATCAAAGATTAAGAATGGATGATTATCAAAATATGATGTTGTATTGCTTTGTTTGTGGATGTTACCATAAGACAGTTAGCTCTATTTAGATCTCATATTATTTTCTTGTTTCCATCCACATGTTTGGAAATGTTCCACGAATTTTATTGGGGATGTTAAATGAGCCATTAACATGTTTAGAGTTATTCAATTGAGTGATATATAATTGATACATAGGTGAAAATATCAATCTTTATTCCACCATAAGACCATGGGAGTAGTATAAGGGCTCTTAATGAGATGGATAATCCCAACTTCCAATAGGTGATATCCAGTAGAACAAATCAACCACCTACTATAGGTACGAGCATCTCAACTATTGAAAATAAATCCATACCAACCATCAATAAAGTAGAATATCCACCTATCATAGGTGAGAACCCATTGGCATCCTTAGAAGAAATATAATAACAGAAATCCATAACCAACTCTCATGACAAGTCAACATTTGATAAAATAGTGAGTTGATTAACCTTGTGCCATGCAATAACCTCCAAACTATATCAGTCCTTAAATCCTTTTTACTACATGCTAGAAGATATATAAGGATAGGATTTATTTTTTCTCTTTAATACACTCCATATCATTATTTTTGAAAAAAATAAAAAAGAATTTGTTCTTTTGTGGCATTCAAGTTTCTATTTGAAAAATAAAAGAGGATAGTTTTTGCTTTTTGCATTTCATTTCTCTTGGCTTGGTCATTTTGTTTCAACTATGAGTCAAAACACCACATAAGTTTCATGCCATTTACCCTTTGACTAAAAAAACCCTTAAAATAAACGATATAATTTAAAAATTATTAGTAAGTTTTATTTTATAGGGTCATACACCAACTAGCTCAGGCTAGACTTGTGGATTAGGGAGTTTAAACTCCCCACAAGTGTCAAAATTCAGACATAGTTGGCCAATCAATAGGTAAATCCTCTTCTATGTTGATTGTATCTGAGAAGCTCCTCTCAAATGGGAGTTAAGCATGAGGCCATGTGGAGACTTGGACTGAGGAGATAACCCTCTGATTCCTTGTCAAAGCGTAGACCAAGGTTTTTGTGCATCTGGGGATTCTATCTTAGATAGGGTTTCAGGCTTTGCTACCCTACCCATGCATACGAACCAGGCTTGCGAATGTCCCCCCAAAATGTCAATATGGTTAAGGTAACATTTAGTCTCTTTGACATCTAGAGTTCATACACAGGTACACCGGAAGGCTATTTCTGGTTGACCTTGGATGGGCTTGGAAGGTAACCCTGCTAGAAGGTGTGGGAGGGCGATGGGTGATTCCTCCGCTTGTGTATAAGAACATATATAAGGACTCCGAGTAATTGTCTATCATCTTTCTGCTGGAAAGCATATCTTATACCTGTTTGTTTGTTTGGCTTTAGGAATTTTTAGTGAGTGCTGTGTGGTTTGTTTGTAGTTAGTGTGCCTTTAGGTGTGTGCTTTGTAATTTTGGTTTCTTTTCAACCTCATACTTTGTCTCCTAGTTTGAAAATATGGCTAACATCTCTTTGAACACCAACCAAGAGATCCCCATGCTGGGAAATCCTTGTACTATTCCTCTCACAGGGAATGTTAGTGTTCCCTTGATTCACCCTAGGGATACCGGTGTGGTTGTTTTCCACTCCAACTGTCCTAAATTCTCTTGATGCTTCTCAAGTAAGTTCCTTATATCAAGGGCATCAAAACACTGCTTCCCCTTCACCTGTATTTGATTCTCCTAATCCTACTTCATGCGGTGAAAGTACTGTTACTAGTAATCGATAGTTTAAAAGGAGTAAAAGAAGGAGGAATAGGAAGAAGGAACATAAGAAAGGGGGTGTAGCTAGGGTTTTCACCCTAGCTTGTGCTGATGAGCACCTACTAAGGAATCTGGAATCCTTAGTAGCAGTTCAATGATGTAAACAAAAATAAACTGAAATAAAGACTAAGCTAAAGCAGTAAAAAGTAAATAACGCGAAGTAAAAACAGTAGAGAAATGTATAATGGTAATTTTTATTAATATTACCTCCAATGATGAGGTTGGTGGAGTCTGTTGCGCTGATCCGATGTCGGTGGCTCCGAGCTCCAAGCTGCTTCCTTTCCTTCTCCGGTGGTGGAAAATGGACCAAAAAGGTTCTCAATGGTGAAAATAGCTTGATGGTAAGCTAGGGTTTCGACAATGATTTCGGCAGAGGCAGGATGCTTATGACTGTGGATGTGGAATAATGGGTCTCCATCACTTATTTATAGTTTTTTAGTGATGGAGTGCTGGCCCATGGTTTTTGGAAACCATGTGATTTAGGGCAGCTTGTTTAGGGTTTTTGCTGTTTTAGGGTTTTCCTCCTTTTTCCTCATTATTTTTATTCCTTTTCTTCCCTTTTGGGGATTCTTGCTATTTTTAGAGGAATTTTGGTTATTTTTGGAGGAAAAAGGGGTTTTTTGGCCTTTTGGAGGCATTTTAGGCCTTTTGGAGCCTTTTTAGATGGTTTTATGGCCTTTTGGAGGCATTTTAGGCCTTTTGGAGGCTTTTTAGTGGGATTTTCAGGGAAATATGGTAGGCAAATGGACAAATGAGCCATGAAATGGGGTTGATGAGGTAGTTAACCATTTTTGGGTGTTAACAGATTGCCCCCTGATGTGCGAGGGCAGGAGCTCATCGTATGGCCGACGGACATCATGAGTCATATTTGGTTTGTCTTGTGGTGATGGAGAAGAGAAGGAAGCAGCTGAAGTCCGGGACACCGATCTCGAACCACCTACAAGGACTGAAAAGTACATAACCTCAATAATGGATGAGGGATCATCTGATAATATGGACGAGGCGGGCATTCCCATGCTCGTATCAGAATATAACATAGCAATATAAATGGTCCTCAAATACTGGAGGAGGAAAGATCTCAATAGATAGACGAGGCGGGCATACCCATGCTCGTATCCAGATACATGACAATAACTGTGAGCCCCGAAAAGAGGGACCTGTAGGATACATAGGAACTGCTGTATATATCATAAGTGTCCAGAGGGGACACAAATCTGGAACATACTGCTGAGCTGACTATGTCTGAGCGGAACAACTGAAGCACTGGAATGACAGCAGTGCTACTGAATGTGGTACCAAAGGAACTGGTGAGCTGCTGGATCAGAGTGACCAGGGTCATGCTCACAATGGTACACTGAACTGGAACTGAACTGGGTACTCAAGGAAGCATAGAATGGGATGGCTTCCGAATACAATCGCCAACGCATCCCGGACATCCACGGGAACATATAACTGGGTGTTCCGAAGTGACTCACCAATGTGCTAGAGTCGGGGGAAATCCGGGGTCTTCGACAAACAACGGAAGTGATATAAATCCTGCGCGATTCTCAACGATGCGAATAAGGTACTGACGTCGAGCATGTGAGAAACAACCATTCGGAGAGTCAATGATGACTCCTTTCAAAATGGTCCGTAGGCACTCACCACAGATGGTGATGGGTCCAAGACGCAGGGACCTCTAGGTCTATCCTCTGGAATAGAGGGGTTGTCGTCGACAGAGGGAGACCTGCAACTATCAAGGCAATGATGTTTCCTTGACCGGAGCGCGAGGTGCAAAACCGAACTGTGATAGTATTGATGGGAAAAGTGATAAACTGGTGGGACTAACTGGGCAAGTAGAGTGGGTGGACTCAAACTTCCTTTGTTCAGAGTATGATGGCGGGGATGATCGGGCAGCACATGAAACTGATTGGTGGTAAAGGGATCATAGCTGTAAGGGATCTGGGCAGTTCACTGGGCTGAGGGAGACTCAAGCTGTGGTAACATGGTAGGAGACTGCAGAATACTCTGAACAAAGGCGACCTAACTGGAGGTGCTGCCGAGAAGATTGATCATAGTGCCAAGCGGTGGGGGGGGACTTCTTCATGGGTTATGGAACGAGAAGAAGTGTGGATATATAAAATGTTACTGTCAGGTGGATTTTCCGAGCCCAGGACAGTTCATGCTCGTGGTTGCTTTCAATTTTACGGAGTCTGAAAGCAAATAAGAAGACTCTGTAGTGATGGAATGATACTGTCATGTGGATTTTGCGAGCCCATGACAGTTCATGCTCGTGGTTGCTTTCAATTTTAAGGAGTCTGAAATAAAATAAGAAGACTCTGTAGTGATGGAATGGTACTGTCATGTGGATTTTGCGAGCCCATGACAGTTCATGCTCGTGGTTGCTTTCAATTTTAAGGAGTCTGAAAGCAAATAAGAAGACTCTGTAATTGGTGGAATGGTACTGTCATGTGCATTTTGCGAGCCCATGACAGTTCATGCTCGTGGTTGCGTTCAATTTTAAGGAGCCTGAAAGAAAATAAGAAGCCTCTGTAGTGATGGAATGGTACTGTCATGTGGATTTTGCGAGCTCATGACAGTTAATGCTCGTGGTTGCTTTCAATTTTAAGGAGTCTGAAAGCAAATAAGAAGACTCTGTATTTGGAATGGTCAGGAAAGGAGGAAGTGTTCAATTAGGGGATATTGATGATGATCAGAGCTGAGGGTGGGAGGGAACACTTGGTGGATCTCCTTGTAGGGTGGATGGATGGTGGCAAAATAACGAGACCTTTGCAGTATGACAGGAGTGAATGGCTCATGGAAAAAGTGTGGAACGATCATACTGCGGCCGAGGTGGCGCGCATAGCCGAGGCGACTATGAGTGTCTAAAAAGTGGGTAAAAAATGATGTAGTCAAAAAGATGCAACGAGGTGACCATTGGGATGATCTCGTCATGCTGATTCCAAAACTGTAGCTAGAGATGAATGGGATGCTGTTTCTGACGAACGGGGGGTACATCAGGCCATGTGTCAATGTGGTGTTCTATAATGGCAGGGTCAAGGACAGGCATTTCGGTATAGGACCAAGCAAAGACATCACGGAATTCTTTGAAGAGTGCTTTGTACTCGTCGACCTCCTGCTCAGTGCAAGATTCCCCTAAAGCGATGAGTTAGGGGGTGCCCCCGGGGGCAGCAAGATCGATTTGGATAACAGGTGATATGTTGGCCATGTTGCCTTTTTCGAAGGCGTCAGGAGCAGGAATAGGGTCCTTGAACCAGTCGACCTTCGGGGGAAGGAAGTCTTTGGATTCCACTGCGAATTGGGGAGCAATGGTAGAAGGTGGTTCATCTGGGAGAAAGTATGAACGATGATGCATGTCATCCCAGGGATAATCTGGGGCGGTGAGAGCCTCAAGAATTTCTTCATCACTGTAGAATGTTCGGGTTGTCAGATCGGTTGCCGAGGGGGTGGTGACGAAAGAAAACATATAAATGTTCTCGAATTCTTCTGAAGCAGAAGATTCCGGGGGGTGGATCTCGACAATGGGGAGTTGGTATGTCTCAGGATCCAGGTATGAGGGGAGGATCTCGTGAATGGTGAGGTTTTCCGTCTCCAACTCCGGATTGTTCAGATCGAGGAGAGCTAGCCTGAAATCGGGGAGGTTGGGACAGTGATGGGAGTAATGTCCGTAAACATCGCATAAGGCACATGGGTGGTTGGTGCGTAGGGACTTGTCGCGAGGCGTAGGGGTTGACTCTAGATGGACCACCGGGATGGTGGGGTCGTCCTCAAGCGGTTGCATGTATTCCTTTAATGCTGGTAAATGAGGACAAAGGTGAGTCACATGGCCCAACTCATCGCAGAGCGCACATTTGGGAGGAGCACGGAATACAGGGGGGTTTTAGACTGTCTTAGGAGGTGGGACAGCACTGTAAGGTTGGGGGCCTCTGCCCCCAGCGGGTTTGGTAAGAATATGGGATGGTTTCGCGGGGGTTGATGGGGTAGCGACACCGGGAGGTGGCTTCGCGGGGGTTGACGGGGTAGCGACACCGGGAGGTGGTCGACTAGTAGTGGCGATGGGTTGTACTGGTTGCAGGACGACATCTGGTGTTGGAGGGAGAACTGGAGGCGAAAGATACCAAACGGGTAATGCTAAGGTTAAACCCGGGAGGCTAAGGGTAGCCATGACTGGGGTTCTAACCACTCCTGAGGGAGGGAAGAGGAAAGGTATGGTATGTATGGGTGTGGCACCAATGTGGCTAGGTACCAAAGGGGGTTGAGGCAACAACGGTGGTTGATTGCTAGGGGTTCTCGTGTGGTGGGACACGGTCAATAGGTCATCCACTTCAGTAGTAGATGACAGTGGTGGGATTGATGGAAAAGTGGATGTCATCGGTGTGTCTGAGTAAACTCCAGGACCCACAGACGAAACCGAGGAGGTGGTGGCATCCGGAATAAGTTGTTCAACTATGGGGAGCATGGGCCCTATAGGAGAGACGGCTGTATTGGGGTCACCCGAGATAGTTTGTTAAATCATGGGGAGAACATTGTCGGGTGTGGCGGCGGCCTTGGGATCGTAGTACGTGAGTTGGTCAACTTTGACCACGCGTCCCTCATGTGGGAACATCATGATGCGAAAAACGGTAGACGCAACTGCCCGCATAGCATACATGTAGCTGCAGCCAAGTAGAAGGTTGTAATCGAGCTGGGCATTGATAACCTCGATGTTTATCAGGACCATTTTACCAGCCAGCTGGACGGGGACATTGGTTAACAGGCCTTGTGGTTGAGCTGAACGGCCGTCGTAGGCTCGCAACGCAGTGGAGGATGGTTGGAGAGGGGGAGATCCCATTTTCTGCAAGATGGAAATGGGCATGACACATGTGGAGGCACCTTCATCAATAATGCAGCGATGGACTACAAAATTCTGGATGGAGACAGTAACTTGGAATGATAAGTTGGAGGGTAGGCGGGGTTCGGATTGGTCCAAATCGTATGCCATTAACTGCGAATCATGCGGATCGATAGCCCCAATGGCTGAGAGTAAAGTCTTACGCTGCGAAGGGAAATTCTTTAAGACTTCCAACGCAGACATGGCTGCGGGAGATTGGGCTAAGTCGTCTATGATGTTGTAGTTGGACGTAGCCCGCGCATTGGGGTTGTTATTGATGCGGCGAAGTGGGAAACGGGGTGCTTTGGGAGCTCCGTCTAGTGGGGGTGGAGGTATACGTAACGACTGATCGGTGGGATGAGCATTAGTGGGGTTATTGGCGGGTGGGGCTTCCGGGGTGGAGCCATATTGGTTACGACGGGTCTGGAGGTTGAACTCATCGGAGGACATCATCAACAGATGGTGGGTACCTGAGTCAGATGGGGGTTGATCAGGAGCAGCGTAAGTGATTTGTTGGATAGGCGCAGTGGCTTGAGGGGGAGCCAATGGTTCTGTGTTCACTAAGCCTTGGTTGGGTAAGGGGTTTTGTAAGACCAAAGGTGGCTGTTGAGGTTGTGGGGGATTGGGTGGTGCTGGAGGAGCCGCCTGTCCTTGGCGTAGCTTATCAGCAGCCAAAAGTTGTTGGACGCGCTCCATATGCGGACAAAAATGTGTGTAATGGCCATAGACCCCGCAAACAGAACAAGGGAAGTTGGTTCGCAGGTTGGGGTTTTTAGCCTGCTTGGGCGGGC